>PVIU01004800.1:0-30601 GCA_004026605.1 Ondatra zibethicus | reverse complement strand
CCATAATTGTCTTTTTGGATTTGGGTTACCTCACTCAGGATAGCGTTTTCTATTTCCATCCATTTGCATGCAAAATTCAAGATGTCATTATTTTTTACCGCTGAGTAGTATTCTAAGTATTCCACACTTTCTTGATCCATTCTTCCATTGAGGGGCACCTAGGTTGTTTCCAGGTTCTGGCTAATACAAATAATGCTGCTATGAACATAGTTGCACAAATGTTTTTGTAGTATGATTGGACTTCTCTTGGGTATATTTCCAAGAGTGGTATTGCTGGATCCTGAGGTAGGTTGATTCCCAATTTCCTGAGAAACCGCTACACTGATTTCCAAAGTGGTTGCACAAGTTTGCATTCCCACCAGCAATGGATGAGAGTTCCCCTTACTCCACATCCTTTCCAGCATAGGCAATCATTGGTGTTTTTGACTTTAGACATTCTGACAGGTGTAAGATGTTATCTCAAAGTTTTTTGATTTGCATTTCCCTGAAGGCTAAGGAAGTTGAACATGACCTTAAGTATCTTTTGGCCATTCAAACTTCTTCTGTTGAGAATTCTCTGCTCAGCTCATTACCCCATTTTTCATTGGGGTGTTTAGAATTTTAATGTCTAGTTTCTTGAGTTTTTTTTATATATTTTGGAGATCAGACTTTTGTCTGATGTGGGGTTAGTGAAGATCATCTCCCATTCAGTAGGATGCCTTTTTGTCTTAATGACTTTGTCTTTTGCTTTACAGAAGCTTCTCAGTTTCAGGAGGTCCCATTTGTTCATTGTTGCTCTTATTGTCTATGCCACTGGGGTTTTACATAGGAAGTGGTCTCCTGTGCCCATGTATTGCGAGTACTTCCCACTTTCTCCTCTATCAGTTTCAGTGTGGTCGGATTTATATTGAGGTCTTTAATCCATTTGGACTTGAGTTTTGTGCATGGTGGTAGATAAGGGTCTAATTTCATTCTCCTACAGGTTGACATCCAGTTATGCCAGCACCATTTGTTAAAAATGCTTTCATTCTTCCATTGTATAATTTTAGCCTCTTTTTCAAATATGAGGTGTTCATAGGTTTGTGGATTAATATCCGGGTCTTTGATTCTATTCCATTGGTCAACGTCTCTGTTTTTATGTCAATACCAAGCTGTTTTCATTACTGTCGCTCTGTAATAGCGTTTGAAGTCAGGGATGGTAATGTCTCTGGAAGTTCCTTTATTGTATAGGATTGTTTAAGCTATCCTGGACTTTTTGTTTTTCCATATATAGTTAGTTATTTTTCTCTCAAGGTCTATGAAGAATTTTGTTGGGTTTTGATGGGGATTGCATTAAATCTATAGATTGCCTTTGGTAGAACTGCCATTTTTACTATATTGATCCTACCAATCCCAGAGAATGGGAGATCCTTCCATTTTCTGGTATCCTCTTCGATTTCTTTCTTCAAGGTCTTAAAGTTCTTGCCAAATAGATCTTTCACTTCCTTGTTTAGTGTTACCCCAAGATACTTTATGCTATTTGTAGCTATTATGAAAGGTGATGTTTCTCTGATTTCCCTCTCTGTTTCTTTATCCTTTGTGTATAGGAGGGCTATGATTTTTTTGAGTTGATCTTGTATCCTGCCACATCACTGAAGGTATTTATCAGCTGTACATGTTCTTTGGTAGAGTTTTGGGGGTTACTTATGTACACTATCATATCATCTGCAAAAATGAAAGTTTGACTTCTTTCTTTCCAATTCAAATTCCCATGATCTCCTTAATTTGCCTTATAGCTATTGGTAGGACTTCAAGCACTATATTAAAGAGATATGGAGAGAGTGGACAGCCTTGCTTTGTTCCTGATTTTAGTGGGATTGCTTTGAGTTTCTCTCAGTTTAAGTTGATGTTAGCTGTCGGCTATTATTAATATTGCTATTATTATATTTAGATATGATCTTGTATCCTTAATCTCTCCAAGACCTTTATCACAAAGGGGTGTTGAATTTTGTCAAATGCTTTTTCAGCATCTAATGAAATGATCATATGGTTTTTTTCTTTCACTTTATTTATATGATGGATTACATTGATAGATTTTCATATGTTGAACCAGCCCTGCATCTCTGGGATGAAGCCTACTTGATCATAATGGATGATTTTTTGATGTGTTCTTGGATTCAGTTTGCCAGTATTTTATTGAGAATTTTTGCATCGATGTTCATAAGTGAGATTGGTTTATAATTCTCTTTCTTGGGTCGTCTTTGTGTGGTTTAGGTATCAGGGTAATTGTAGCTTCATAAGAAGAGTTTGGCAATGACCATTCTGTTTCTATTATGTGAAACACATTAAGGAGCATAGGTATTAGCTCTTCTTGGAAGTTCTGGTAGAATTCTGCATTAAAACTATCTGGTCCTACGCTCTTTTTGATTGGGAGGTTTTTGATGACAGCTTCTATTTCCTCGCGAATTATAGGTCTATTTAAATTGTTCACCTGGTCTTGATTTCATTTCTGTATGTGGTATTTATCTAAAAAACTGTCATTTTCTTGTACATTTTCCAATTTTGTGGCATACAGGTTTTTGTAGTAAGACCGAATGATTCTCTGAATTTCCTCAGTGTCTGTTGTTATGTCCCCCTTTTCATTGCTGATCTTGTTAATTTGAGTGTTCTCTCTCTGCCTTTTGATTAGTTTGGATAAGGGTTTGTCGATCTTGCTGATTTTCTCAAGAAACCAGCTCTTCGTTTCATTGATTCTTCAGATTGTTTTCTGTGTCTCTATTTTGTTGATTTCAGCCCTCAGTTTGATTATTTCCAGTCTTCTATTCCTCCTAGGTGAATCTGCTTCTTCTTTTTCTAGAGCTTTCAGGTGTGCTATTAAATCATTAATGTGTGCTTTCTCTGTTTTCTTTATGTGGGCACTAAATGCTATGAACTTTCCTCATAGCACTGCTTTCATAGTGTCCCATAGGTTGGGGTATGTTGTGTTTTTATTTTCGTTGAATTCAAGGAAGACTTTAATTTCTTTCTTTATTTCTTCCTTGACCCAGGATTGGTTCAGTACTTGACTGTTCAGTTTCCATGAGTTTGTATGCTTTTTGGGGTGGAATTGTTGTTACATTCTAACTTTACTCCATGTTGATCCAATAAGACACAGGTGGTTACTCCAACTTTTTTGTATCTGTGGATGTTTGCTTTGTTACCGAGTATGTGATCAATTTTCGAGAAGGTTCCATGAGATGCTGAGAAGAAGGTATATTCTTTCCTGTTTGGGTAGAGTGTTCTATAGATGTCTACTAAATCCATTTGATTCATTACATCTGTTAGTTCTCGCATTTCTTTGTTAAGTTTCTGTCTGGTTGACCTGTCCATTGGTGAGAGAGGAGTGTTGAAATCTCCTACTATTAGTGTGTCGAGTTTGATGTGTGCTTTGAGTTCTAGTAATGTTTTTTTTTTTACATATGTGTGTGTCTTTATATTAGGGGCATAGATATTCAGTATTGAGACTTCATCTTGATGAATTTTTCCTGTTTTGAGTATGATGTGTCCATCTCCATCCCTTCTGATTGATTTTAGTTTGAAGTCGATTTTTTAGATATTAGTATATCCACACCTGCTTGCTTCTTAGGGCCATTTGATTGAAAAACCTTTTCCCAATCCTTTACTCTGAGATAATGTCTGTCATTGTGGTTGAGGTATGTTTCTTGCAAATAGCAGAATGTTAGATCCTGTTTTTGTATCCATTTTATTAACCTGTGCCTTTTTATACATGAGTTGAGTTCATTGATATTAAGTGTTATTAATGACCAGTGGTTGTTAACTCTGGTTATTTTCTTTTTGGTGGTAGGGTTTGTGTGTCTCCCTTCTTTGAGTTGTGCTGGTGGAGGCTTGTTAGATGTCTGTGTTATTATGTGTATTGTTTGCTTCCTTTAGTTGTGGTTTACCTTCTAGTACTTTCGGTAAGGCTGGGTTCTTTGCTATATATTGCTTAAATTTGGTTTTATCCAGGAATAACTTGTTTTCTCCATCGATGGTGAGAGAAAGCTTTGCTGGATATAGTAGTCAGGGCTTGCATCCATGGTCTCTTAGTTTCTGCAGCACATCTATCCAAGACCTTCTGGCTTTCATGGTTTCCATAGAGAAGTCAGGTGTAATTCTGATAGGTTTACCCTTATGTTACTTGACCCTTTTCCTTTGCAGCTCTTAATATTCTTTCTTTATTCTGTATGTTTTGTGTTTTGATTATTATATGGCTAGGGGATTTTTTTTTAATCCAGCCTATTTGGTGTTCTATATGCTTCTTGAACCTTCATTGGAATATCCTTCTTTAGGTTCGGAAAGTTTTCTTCTATAATTTTGTTGAATATATTTTCTGGGCCTTTGAGGTGTAATTCTTCTCTTTCTTCTACCCCTATTATTCTTAGTTTTGGTCTTTTCATGGTGTCCCAGAATGCTGGATGTTTTGTGTTAAGAATTTGTTGGATTTGTTGTTTTCTTCGATCACTGAGTTTATTTTCTCTATCATATCTTCAGTGTCTGAGATTCTTTCTTCTATCTCTTGTATTCTGTTTGTCATGCTTGTCTCTGTGGTTCCTGTTCGTTTATCCAGATTTTCCATATCCTGCCATCTCTCGATTTGTGTTTTCTTCATTGCCTCCATTTCAGTTTTCAAGTTTTGAACTGTTTCCATTACCTGTTTGACTGCTTTTTCTTGGTTTTCTGGGTATCTTTGAGGAATTTATCCATTTCTTCTAACTTTTTCCTAGTTTTCTCATCCTTTTCTTCAAAGAGTTTTTCACCTCTTCTTTAAAGGTCTCTATCAGTTTCATAATGTTACGTTTAAAGTCAATTTCTTCTACTTCTTCTGGGTTAGGTTCCTCAGGTTTTCCTGTAGCATACTCGCTGGATTCCGGTGTTATCATGTTGCTTTTCAGGTTGTTGGAGGAATTGTTTGATTGGCACCTGCCCATCTCTTCCTTCGAATGTGGTCAGGAGAGTTTTGGTGGCTTGGTCCCTCGGTCTGGGTGTATCTTCCAGCCCTGGATCAAGGCACTTTGCTGGCCCAGGACCTGGCAGTCAAAAGGGCGGGCTTGGTAAAATTGCCCACTCTGCTCTGCTCAGCTCTGTGGGACAAGGGGACCCCTGTAGTCCTGCGCTCACCCCTCCCCCAAAGCCTCAGCCGGCCAGGCTATTTTTAAAGGGGGAAGGGTGTGTATTTAACTCACATTTCTGGAGTTCCAAGAGTACATAGCACTGGACCAGCTCTGGTAAAGGCTTCTAGAAAATAGCCTAACAATGTCGGAAGCCTGTGAAGGAGGGAAATAATAAATGAATGCTGGAAAGGAAGCCAAAAACAGCTAGACGTCTGGCTTATTGTTTATAATTCTTTCTTGAAAGAAACAGTTCATGCTGTGTAATACCCTACTCCATCCATCTAAGAACAGTACCTCATCAAGACCTAAGCACCTCCCAACTACTCACCTATTGGAGCTTTCCCTGCCTCTATACCACCATACGGAGGTCCAAAGTTCCTGTACGTGAAGCTCTAAAAACACTTTCTAATCATAAAGAGCTATGGCAAATAAATTAACAACAGTTGTTGGACCATGATAAGGGACTAGAAACAGGAACAGGAAACACTTGAAGAATTCTTTTTGAATTATAAAGACGCTTTTTGGAATTGAGTATAAAGACACAAGACACAGAAAACATTTTGGGACAACCACTGCTTAAGAACAGCAGCAACAACAATAATAATGATAATAAATAATCATAGGAACAAATAGGAAAGAGACTCTCAATAATGAAAAAAGCAAGAAATTAATACTGAAAAGAAGCTCAAAGTCTACTCACGGAAATAAAAATACTTACACCTGAACATATCATTATGTAATCATAGAACGCCAAAGGTTAAAACAAATAAGAGTTGAGGAAAAGGCCCAAGAAAGAGGGGGCAGACACTTGATATAAATGCAGTGAGACCAAAGTCTTCCGTTTTCTTGAATCTTAATGATAATAGAAGTTTAGGTAAATGCCCCTAATCTCAAAGTTTTTTTTTATTTGATAATCTAAGTGTATTTAATCCATAGTCAATAGAGTAGAAATTTTGAAAAGAGTCCTTTTGCGACGTTCTTCAACTGCTATGTTCACCTGAGGATGTATTACCAGAAAATGAGAGTAGAAAGCAAGAAGGATGAGGCTACTGTCAGCTATGGAAGAAATAAGACAGATGATGCTTTAACATGATTGCTGTGATTCTTAAACAATAATTTGATCATCTGGAACACAGAGCAGACAATTTTGAAATCTAGATTCTAGAGAAAAAGAATAAAGGGAGAAAAAAAGATAACTTTATGCAGCACTACCAAGAGCAAAAGAACTAAATAATTTGATTAAGACAGTACTAAATTAAAAATAACCCAGAAAGAAAGATAGTTAGAAACTTCTAGTTGAAAATTAAGTCCATACAACATAATTCCACTGTGGGATACTCTTTGCCTCTGCAGAAAATATAATTGAGATGAAGTCATGATATTGCTAAACCTCTTTATTGTTTAAAAACATATTGGAATTAATTTAGAGACAAAAGGAGAAATGCAATTTAGGGCAAATACAAAAGCATGGATTACAAAATTTGGGAGAAATTAAATAGAGAAATGAAGATTGATAATCAAGGCATGCCCATGTGCTTCTTGTAGACAAAGGGAGGCAAGATACAGAGTAATTAGTCCGAGCAGAAGCTTGGTGCAGTCACACCAAGACATGGCTCCCACTTGCCTTTGTCAGTACCTCACAGAGTGAGAAGAAATAGGACTTTATTCCTGTAGTTAAGATTCTTGCTCTCTTCAACATCTCTATAGACTATTATTGGATAATCATGTTGAAATATTGTTTCCTTCATTAGTAAACTTAAGGGTATTTTGAATCAACTTTAATCAGGCTGATTTTGGCAAGGAATTTCTGAAGAGATTAACACATGCTTTAATTAACATCTGAGCTGAGGTTGAAACTGAAATTAGCATGTATCCTAAGATATGCCAAACTATTACATGTACCTATAGGCAACTTCCTCTTGGGGATAAGACAAGACTTGGGGGAATAAGCATACAGGTATGGATTTCAGATGTGAAGACAGGTAATGATGGGGCCTCGTTCTCTCAGTTGAACATTCTTGGTCTGCTTCCCCAAATCTATTCCATCTATCTCTTTCTTGGGTCACTTTAATATTTATTCCTATCACTGCAAAGTCTGCTGATTAGTCTAATGTAATTCATTTAATTTCATTCCCCTTGATTGGTCTTGTTTTTGGGACCCAGATATATGCTAATTGAAGTAAATTAATTTCCTAATTATGGTATTGAAGGGAGGGTAGAAATGTCATATAAGTCGGTCCACTTGAAAAAGAATAGTAAAAATTTTCACTTGATTCATGAAATAACATGAGCAAGATTTGCTAAATTTCTGCTGGCAATATATCTGTCATCATTAGAGAAAGATCAAGACAGTGACACTACAGGTAATGATCAGGTCTTGGAGACATAATCAAATCCTGTTGAAGTCTACTTACCTCCATTGTCATAGGACCGTGAAGTAATTCTGGTTAATCAGTGTTGACTTCAGCTCTTTACCGTCTAAATCTGAAAGGATTTTGTGAAAAGTGCTACTAAAACTGCAACCACTGGTGAGGAGCAACAGTGATCAGGAGAACCAGTATCTCATTTATCCACATTCCTTAGACACAAAGCTATTGATAAAAGCAAACCAAACCCAACAAAGCAGTTCTTCCCTCTCTGGCTTCTTACGTGAACAATGATAAGAGTACTAAGATTTCATTTCAGTATTCAATGTGGAGGAATGCCTGTGGGAATTTCATTGAGAATGAATTCTACAAATAAACAAGGCAATAGTTGTATGCCAATACATTAAATATAACACTACCTGATACAGTGGCTGTGTAATGTAGTAAATATCACCTAATTTGATGTACCTGGTTGGAAGTTAAAACTTATAGGAGTGTGCTTTGTCAAAAAATGAAGGTGAACATTGAATTATTTTACTTAGACACTTTTTTGTGGTATTAGATATTCAATCCAGGACCTTCCTTGTACATTCCAGGTAAGCATTCTATCATTGAGCCACATCCCAGTTCCTCCATTGTATTATTTTACTCTTTGTTTGGCTGGATTAGGGTTGGTTACATATGGTTCTATACCTGAGCATTGAGAGTAATCACTGTGGACCAAAAAGGTTAATGAGGAAGAGTCAGATCCATTAATCCTATGCTGATGCCTTCAAATTTTTCTCCCTAATATTAAGAATTTATTAAACTTTTATAAAGACAACTTATACCCAACAGCTGGTGTCAACAGTAGTATGTTATGAAGAGCTGAGCATTCTCAAATAGTACTACAATACTAAATCTGAAAGAGAGTAGTGATTAGTGTTGCTAGTTGGTGGAAGGATGGATGCCTAAGTCATTCTGAATACAACCCCTTTGTGGCTGACTTACAATCTAGAAAAGGACTGAAGTCTTGCTTGTAAATGCTGAGAGCACTGCAGCTCCTGTGTGTTGGACTGTGAAACACTCTTGATGAACTTTGATGGAAAGGCTGTTGTTCTGGAGGTAGTTTAAGGGCAAGAGTGTTACCTTAGGGGAAAGCTTTACTTGTGTAGATGTCAGACCAATTACCTCATGTCATCCTTGTAGGTGGAGACTGGATGCTCAAGAATTCCTGTGCTATGTTGTACCTTAAGCAGGATTTGGCAGCCAGTGATATCTCATGCTTTCTACAATCCCTGAAGTCACTGGACCAGTATATTCTGAGCAGTATATTCCATGCAGTAAGTTTACTGCACCTTATTATTCTGTCTCATTCCTTACTCTGCCTCTCACAATATGATGTACAGACCAGGAGTATATCTTTACTTAAGAACTATTCTAAGTTCTTATAAAAAATGTGGTTCATGTGGACAATGGAGTATTATTTGGTGTTTAGAAGTCTGTGCTTAATATGCCTATACCTACTAATGTTTGATAAAGTGTCTGAGTTTTACTTTTAATTTTTAACTTTATTTATGTTTTGGCACAAATACAGTAGCATGCTTTGTCAGACCGTCTTCTGGCATTCATTCCTAAGAAGTTATTAGTTCTTTAAAATCAGCCAAATTCAAGTGGGGATGGTACTTGTGGCTGGATGAATGAAAACTCAAACATACTTTGTTTCAAACACTACACAAGTATGCAAATAAGTTTTCACTAAGAATTGATACTCATCAATATATGTTATTTTCCTTTAAAACACAAATTATTCTCTCTGTTCTCCAATACCAAATTCCAGTGTCCTCCCCTGCACTGCAACAGAAAACCAGTTGCAGCCTTCCCACCTATCCTACTGATCCTATGATCCAGTCCCCTAGTTTCATACCCAGCTCTATAGCAGGAAATCTGCTGTGGCTTCCCTTTCTTCACTAATCCCATCCTTGATGGATCACAAAGACCTTCTCCAGCATTCTTTCCTCCAGCTTATCCCAGTAACCCAGCCTCTAACACTAGCAGGCATTCCCTGAGAATATACCAGCTAAACAGGCCAGGAAAACAGGCAACATAAAAACATCACACTCTCCAAAATTTCAGAGAGGAAACAGAAATCAAGGAATAAAACACCCACTTGACAAAGCCAAATAGAGAAAACAACACTAGATCTATAATCATCTCAATGTCAGATTCCTAGGTGCCAGGGTAAAAGTACAATCAATAACAGCCAGAGCAATAAGTTTTCATGAGAGCCCACCCATCCTATGATGCGGGATTCCCCTCTGTATGCTGTGAATATTATTGATTAATAAAGGAGCTGCTTTGGGCCTACAGCAGAGCTTTAGGGGAACAAAGCTAGGTGGGGAAAACTAAACTGAATGCTGGGAGAAAGGAGGCGGAGTCATAGAGAAGCCATGTAGCCCTGCCTGAGACAAAAGCTGGAACCTTGCTGGTAGGCGATGAGCCTTGTGATAAAATATAAAATAATGGAGATGGATTAATTCTAGATGTAAGAGCTAGATAGCAATATGCTTAAGTAATTGGCCAAGCAGTGTTTTAAATAATATAGTTTCTGTGTGTTTATTTTGGGGCTAAGCAGCCGGGAACCAACAAGCAACCTCTCTCCTTTCAACAATCACGCCATAGCTGGCCCTGGATATTCCTACATAACTGATGCATCTGATAAAGATCTTAAAACAGCCTTTATGAAGATGATAGGACATTGCTGGTCCCTAATGTTTTCCTTGGGGGAGGGGGTGAGAAGGCACAGTGTCAACAACTCATCTGACACAGTAGAAGGTATACAGCAGACTTGTTTATTTAACAATGGAAAAAAACTTTTATATACCCTCCCAGCACCCAGGTGTTCTGATTTCTTAACATTACATGTTGCTCCTCATTGGTTGGGCACAATCAGGAGCTCTTACAGAACCAGGCAGACTCCAGGTTGGCTGCTCTCAGTCTGACAGGCCTTAACTTCCTACAGTAGGGTTCATTAAATAAATCCTTTAAAGAAATCCAGGAAAACACATACATACACACACACACACACACACACACACACACACACACACACACAACAGTGTAAGGAAGTAAATAAAATAATTCAAGACCTGAAGTTGGAAATCGTATCAATAAAAAAAAAATCCAAATGAGGGAATTCTGAAAATGAAAATTTAGGATTTCACAAAGGCACCAGACAGGCAAGTCTTGCCAAGAGAATACAAGAAATGGATAAAAATCTCAGTCATTGGAGATATGATAGAAAAAATGGATATGTAGGACAAAGAAAATGTTAAATCTAAAATACTCCTTACACAAAACATTCAGGAAATCTGGAACACTATGAAAAGACCAAACCTAAGAATAATAGGTATCGTGGAAAGAGAAGAAATCCAGTTCAAAAGGCCCAGAAAAGATTTTCAACAAAGCCAGAAAAATAAAAGAAAAATTTCCTAACTTAAAGAAGGAGATACAATATAGGTACAAGAAGCATACAGCACCAAATAGATTGGACCTGTAGTAGGAGGCCATTTTGTTCATTTCCCAGCTGCCCAGACTCCTGTAATAAACACACAGAAACTATTAATTAAATCACTGCTTGACCTGTAGGCTCTAACTTCTTACTGGCTAACTTTTACATCTTAATTTAACCCATTTTCATTATTTGATATTTTACCATGAGGCCTGTGGCCTACCAGAGAGGTTCTGCCATGTCTGTCTCCAGAGGCAGCTCCATAGCTTCTGTCTGACTCCACCTTCTTTTTCCCAGCATTCGGTTTAGTTTTCCCTGCCTACTCTGCTATACCCTATCACAGGCCAAAACAGCTTCTTTATTAACCAATGGCATTCACAACATGCAGAGGGGAATCCTAAATCATGGACCAGAAAGGAACGTCACCTTGCCACATAATTAAAATACTAATCTTACATACCAAAGAAGGAATATTAGAAATGGCAAAGAAGAATACAAATGCCAGCCCAGACTACTATATCCAGGAAAACTTTCAGTTACCATGAATGGAGAAAACAAGCAATTCAATGATAAAGTCAAAGTTAAACTATATATATATATACAAATCCATCCTTACATAAGGAGCTAGAAGGAAAACTTCAACATAAGGAGATTAACTGAATACAAGAAAATACAGGAAATAAATCATCTCACGCCAGTAAAACCAAAAGAAGGGACACACACACACACACACACACACACACCCCACCTACACCACCGCCAAGAACATCAACAACAAAACAAAAGGATTCAGCAATTATTGGACACTGATATCTCTCAATATCAATGATTTCCAGTTTCTAATATAAAGATGCCAACTAACAGAATGGCTTTGAAATCAGGATCCATCCCTCAGTTGCATCCAAGAACCACATTTCAACATAAAGAATAAACATTGCCTTAGGGTAAAGGGTTGGAAGAGATATTCCAAGCAAATGGACCCAAGAAACAAACTGGTATAGCTATTATAATATCTAAAAAAGTTTCAGATCAAAATTAATCAAAAAAATAGATAAGGACACTACATACTCATCAAAGAAAAAATAGAGAAAGATGGTGTTTAACTTTTTAATATCTGTGCCCCAAATACCCTTGTGGCACCCAGTTTGTAAAAAGACATACTACTGTAGTAGTATTTGAAGCTTTTGCTGAAACAGTAAGATAACTGAAGGAGAGAAAGGGGTACAAATTGGAAAGAAAGCATCAAAGTATTGTTATTTGCAGATGATATGAAAGTATATATAAGTGACCCCAAAAATTCCAGTAGGGAACTCTTACAGTTGATAAACACTTTCATATAAGTAACTAGACAAAATCTTAACTCAACATATCAGTAGCCCTCCTGTATACAAATGACAAATGGAATGAGAAAGATACCAGGGAAATAACACCTTTCAAAGTAGCCTCAAATATTATAAAATATCTTGGGGTAGCTCTATCCAAGCAAGCAAAGACTTATAAGATAAAAACTTCAAGTCTTTGAAGAAAGATATTGGAAAAGGTATTAGAAAAAGAAACAATATCCCACGCTGATGGATCAGTAGGATTAATACAGTAAAAAAATGACCATTTTGCAAAAGCAATCTACTGACTCAATGAAAATTCTCAATACAATTCTTACAGATCTTAAAAGAACAATAATCACCTTCATGTGGAAAGAAACAAAACAAAGAAACAAAAAACTCAAGACTATAACACAAATAATCCTGAACAATGAAATAACTGCTGGATATCCTACCATTCCTGATTGCAAGTTGCACTACAGAACAACAGTAATAAAACTGCATGATATTGGCATAAAAATAGACATGTGGATCACTGGAATCGAACTGAAGACCTGGACATAAGTTCACACATCTCTGAACACCTGATTTTTGATAAGGAAGCCAGAAATTGACACTTGAAAAAAGAAAGCATCTTCAACAAATGGCACTGTTCAGCTAGATGTATGCATGCATAACAATGCAAATGTATACATTCTTATTACCCCACACAAACCTCAAGTCTAACTGGATCAAAGACTTCAATATAAAACCAGATGCACTGAACCTGATAGATGAGCATCTGACCACAATGACACTTGCTCAACCATGCCTTTTGTGGCTTTATTTATGATAGCTAGAAATTTGAAACAACCTTGATGCTCCTCAACCAGAAGAAGAATGGATTAAGAAAATGTGATATATTCACACAATGGAGCATTATTAAGCTGATAAACAACCACCACAACAAAAGATACCATGAAATTTGTAGGCAAATGAATGGAACAAAAAAAAAGTCATCCTGAGTGAGGTAACCTAGTTCTAGAAAAACAAATATGATATATATTCACCTATATGTGAATATTAGCAATTAAATAAATGATAATCAGTCTACAATCTGTAGACACAGAGAGGTTAGTTGTGGAGGAAGGGACTGAGGGCACAATGGATCTCACTTGGAAGGAGAAATAGAATAGATTTTATTAGAAGACTGGGAGCAGGAGGAATGGGAGTGGGGGATTAGGTTGGGGTGGAGAGAGAGAGTGGGGGGAGAGACATCTGGAGTTGCTGAACATTTGCATGGTGATGTGGTTATCTAGAGCAGTATAAAATTCTTGGAATCTACGAAGGTGACCCTGATGAGTACTCCTGGTAATGGGGGTTATGGAGTCTCAAACAGCCATCTCTTACAGCCAGACAAGGCTTCCAGATGTGGAACTATGCTGTATTAATTTGAGTCTTTGGCCAAGAGGTTCACATAGAAATCTGTAAATAATCCAGTCTGTTGCTAAGACAAAGGGTTGCTCCATGCAAACTGACAGCAAGGCCCCATAACACCTATACAACTCATTGAGTATGAAGAAGTTGAGCTGTTGTCTTTTTGAAGCCCTCACCCCTTTGTTCTGGTCTTTTGGGGGGGCAGGAAGGTACTGCTCTGCAGGTTACCAAAAAAGAAACATGGACACCAACCCAGTCACAAAACCTGTGACCTATAATTTGCATTGCCTGAATCATATGAAAGGGCAGTGGTGGCACAGAACTTTTGAGAGTAGTCATCCAATGTAGGAAATCCTACATTACTTACATACTTAAGGCCTACTTCATGGAAACCTGTGCCAGACTGCTTGAATAACAAAGATCCAGAGTCTAGATAGCCTAGAGACCTCGGGCAAAACCAAAGCAATAATACTGATCTAAAAAAAATAATAAAACATCCATAGGTAGATGACAGATAGAGAGCTAGGTAGACAGGTAATAGATAGCTTCCAAGACTCTGTAGCTCGGCATTGGTCTGTATTTTACAGAAAGTCCATTTTGGGTAAAACTCTTGATTCTACTCTTTACTAAATGAAGACAAATATTCTCAAAAATCTGTACTAATGTTTAATTTACTTAGTACATGAAAATACAATGATCAACAAATGTCAATGATTTGAATATGAATCCATGCATATGTATGCATATGTATATATATGTATGTGATGTAGACATGTGTGAGTGGAGGTCAGGGGACAACTCCCAGGGTTAGTCCTGACCCTCTACTTTGTCTGAAATATGGGATTCTCTTATTTACTACTGTGAATTCCAGATTAGCCAGCCTGCAAGCCTCTGGGGATTCTTCTGCCTCCACCTCCCTTCTATCAAAGTAACATCAGAATTACAGACCTGTGTCTTTGCATCAGGCTCCTCATGGATTCTGTGGATTTATACCCAGGTTCTCACTATTACTTTTGAAGCAAATGTTTACCTACTTAGTTGTCACCTCATTCCTTTATACTATACCTGTTGATGAAGATTTCAGAAGTATATGACTCTTCAGCTATGCAGATAACACCCTAGAATATGGTACTCACTGCTAAAAGTTGTTGGCTTTTGGTGCTTGGAACAGTTTATTGATAAAACTGCCTCATTTCCATATACAATGGACTCTGTTTTTCATTCATATCATCATAATAACTCCAAACATAATATTTATGTCTAACAAATCACTCTTTATTTATTCAGTATTAGTTGAGGATGCTTTCCACAAAAACTTTTAGAAAGCTATCTCTATAAGGAACTTCCACTTGTTCACACGAGCTCTTTCTCTATCTAATTACTCCCTTGAGGAATCTGTTGTCCTTAAACCTGGGTTTTAGCGTAGCAGATAGGTACTTACTGGAGGTTTCCTTTGCAAAAGTCATTTTTTTTAACATACATAAAAATGGGCATTTAGGAAAATGTGAGTCTGATACTCAATTGTTTTCTGGATTGGTTCTTATGTCAAACTTGACACTAGTTGGAGTCATTTGAGAGAAGGGAACTTAATTGAGAAAATAACACCATAAGATCAGAGTGTAGGCAAGCTTGTAGGGCATTTTATTGGTTGGTGATTACTGTGAGATGGCCCAGCCCATTGAAGGTGATGCCACTCTGGGCCCGTGGTCTTGGGTGCTATAAGAAAGCATAGTGAGCAAGCCAGTAAGCAGGACTCCTCCTTGGTCTCTGCATCAGCTCCTGCCTCAAGGATCCTGCTCTACTTGAATCCCTGCCCTCATTGCTTTTAAAGATGAATTGTTATATGAAAGTGTAAGTGAAATAAAGCAATTCTTCCCAAGTTGCTTTTGGTTATGGTGCCTATCACGGCAACAAAAATTGTAGGACAGCAGTTGTTTCTATTTTGTTGTGTACTTTTATTAGCTGAAAAATCAAGGGGGTATTGTCCCATTGTCTTTAGCTTTTGCTGTGAGCCTGTTTGCACTCTGGGAATGTTCTCATTCACAGTTGCTAAAACCCTATTTCCCAAGTTGTTGGAGAGGAAATGGGATACTTTTTACTTACCCTGAACTCTTTGAGCTCAGTCAAACTTGTTTTCGGTTTTTGTTTATTTGTTTTCTGAAACAGGGTTTCTCTGTAGCTTTGGATCAAGGCCTGTAACTAGCTCATATAGACCAGGCTGGCCTGGAACTCACAGAGATCTGCCTGCCTCTGCCTCCCGAGTGCTGAGATTAAAGGCAAGCGCCACCACCACTCAGCTCTCAGCCAAACTTTTAATCAGTAGATGATACACTAAATGGAATGGACTTAGAGGGGCATGAGAAGACAGAAAACTATGTCTTGTGACACATTTTACAACCCTCAATTTTCATAGACCACGGTGGGCATATAACCATAAGAAGCAAGCGTTTCAAGTGCCCATAGAAAGATACGAACAGAAGTCAGCACAGGAATATCATATTAAATTATAATATATCTGCCAAATGTTCACCTTTTGCAAATGGACACTACAACTGGATCAAGTTGACTCCTCAAAGGGTTGTAACTATCCTTAAAGATTAAAACCACAAACTAGATTTTGTTTCCCTTTAAAAAATACACTCCGAAAGAATAATATTCAAGTTCCCTGTTTGTTTTTTCCCCTCAGCTAACATAGTTGTGTTTGACTGATTATACATGAATCCTTTCTAATGCAAGAATTATCATCACTTATAACATTTTAGGATCTAATGGTTGTTATAAACTAATGTATTCTAAATTACATCAAAATTCCAATTGTAATGTATATTTTATATGTTGTTTATTCTATGAGATGCTTGAGGGCAGAGTTTTATTATATTCACCTTCATTTTTCCATTCAATTTACCATTGAATCTGTAATAGGGATGTACACATTTGCTTCTCTGAATACAACCAAATCAGAATATCAGAAGTTCATGATTGCATTATGTCTTCAAATATTCCTACGTGAAAGTTGCCTTTCCTAATAGAGTAACTAAACAGTAATTCTCAGAGATTGACTTGAAAATTAAGGTCGTCTTTATTTTTTCATAGAATATGTTTCACAAAAGTAAAAATAAGAAAGCATCATCTCTAGCAGAAAAGATATGGATTTTGTCTATTTTCAATGTTATATTAACATAAATTAATGGCATTAGCACACAATATCTTTCCAGCAAATAAGTCAGCTAGAAATCATAGAAACTCACATTTTAAGTTTAAGTAATATATTTTATAGCAGTAAAACTGTGACTGCACAAAATTTATTTAAATTTCTAATAAGCATACTTACAAGGAAATGCTAAAATGTGCATATAGTTTCCATTTAATAATTCATGAGTCCCTGGATAATGTAACATTTGAACTGTGTGTGTCATCAGTTGACTCGAGTGATCCTTCTGCTTATATAATTAACTGACATCCCAGGTGTAGCTAGATATGGGATATCCAGAAACTATGTTGTTCTGAGTGGGAGATGTGGATCATTGACCCAAGTGGGTTGTTCATGTGTTAAATTTACTTAGAAAGCTATGAGGGGGGAATGAAGTTGCTTTCAGCTTTTTCTGATTTATTTTCTTTCTATTAAACCAATGGAGAGGGATCATTATATTTAATTTAAATATTCTAGAGAAAACATGAAGTTAAATGTCTTGATGAAATTATAAATTAAGTTATTGAAGTTATAAATGTTATATAAACTTTATATGTGCTCTAAATTGATCCTAGTTTCCAAAAATTCTGTTATACTTCTCACCCCACAGAATTCTGCCATTAACTTTCATCTTGGACTTCAAAAAGTCATGTTTATTCTTTGCTTATTTTATGGAGTTCTTACAAACCCAGGTACTTCCAAGCCACAGTGTTAACAATAGTACTTAAAGACAATCCAAATCCAAAACAGATACTTTCTTCTAGAGAACAAAGGTAAAAGAAAAGGGAATGTCAATTTTAAAATGCATAAAGTAAACCCGATGTGATGCTCTGTTGTCACATGTGTGACATACTCTGTTTGCACATTCTCCTGAAGTACCGTATGTCCACTTTGATAAATGACTGATTTATTTAAGCTGGCCCATTGGGTAGGCATAGAGGCAAGAATCCTCCTGAAGCATTTCTTCTTTTTTTTCTCTTTTTGCTCTAAAGCCTATAGTTAAATGAGAAAGGTGATACAAATATAGAATACAAACTATTAGCTGACAAATAGGGGAGTGCTGGTAAAGTAAAATGAGAATATTAGAGGTTTATATTTCATGCTTCAAACTGTGAAGGGTGGGAAAGGAATTTGGGGGTTATCATTTGACTTCACCCACTCTGGTTCAAACCTCAGGCAGCAATATTCAGGGACTGTACTCTTTTAAAGCTGAAACCCCGAGGAGCAACCAGATAAACACGGTATGTTTTGCACTATTACACAGCTATCATAATATTAGACATTTCTTTCATCCTTTTAAAATTCATTTAAAAGATAGCATTCTACTTCCTTTCCTTTGAAGAGGGCCTCTAAAAGTCACCCACAAGTCATTATGGTCCATGAAGTATTTACAGTAGCTGGCCTCCAAAGATGGCAACACCCATAATTACTACCACAGGTCACAACCCCCCAAATGTTCCTACAGCTTTAGTGGCTGTAAACCCATAATGAAGCTCCACATTCCCATTTTTATGGCTCAAACCAATCTTTTTACTATGAAGCTGTAGGTAATCAATGCTTTTCTTCACATCACTCAGCAACTGGACTGTATAAGAACTTGAGGACAGAGTTTCCGACCGTTGCTTTACCTGCTCTAAGCCTTTCTCCATTTTTCATTTTCTGCTTTTTTCTTTAAACATAGAGCATTTGTTCATTGAACATTTACCATGAAACTTTGTCTGGCTCAGAGAAAGGCTTTATATTTGTTTTGGCTACTCAAAGGCCAAAAGTTCTAAAGTGATGGGTAAATAAAAATGAGGGAGCAGGGTCATGGCTCTAGTTCTCAGGCCACCCACAAGGTCATGACTTGTCTCTGTGAGAAATGAGAAGCAAAGCCGAAGGGAAGAGACATTTTCATCTGGCTCCATTAGACCATGTTAATGTGATATCCTTACAGTCCTGGTTACTATTTAGTTATTGCTACCATAGCATGGGAGTCCAGTAAGGAAAGCTATTTCCTCTTGGTCAAGAGTAAGGAACCTACTGGCCTCAGCGGAGAGGTGGCAGTCCAAGTAACCTGAGATATAAGAGTTAATCCAATTAGGCCACTCAGCCACCTGGCTAAGAAAGCAACCCATAGAAAGGCAAAATCATCTAATAGCATATCATGCTAAAGATATGGGATGCAAAATTATCTCCTTAATGGGCTACTGTATTCTTTTTCCCAGAATCCTTGCTCTTCGTGCAACACTACACTTTCTTATCTCTTATCTATTATTATTATTATTAATTATTTTGCTTTTCACTGAAGCTTCCTGCCTTTTTGCCATGTAGCTGCTTGTCAGACCTCTATGTTTGATTCAACAACATAGATTTCTTTGTTCATCTTCTCCATCTTGCTCTTCTGGGCAACCAAAATGTAAATGTCACCTTCCCTTCATATATGTGTTGTTGCTTTATTTAATTCTAGTAAATTTGTCCTCAAACTTCCTGAGTCAGTTCTTATATTGTTTGTTAATAAGACCAAGGCCCTTAAGAAAGACCTTGACTTTTCAAATAAGATTATGAGATCCCTGGGAGATTAAACTTCATAATGTGAGCCCAAAATAGTAGCATCAGCTGCTCAGATAAGTGTTTTGTCAAACTTGTGGAGTAAGTGATAACAATGTAGTAATATGTCATCAGCAAGCTAATTCAAATAGCTCAAGAACGTGAGTGAACCCCCGCTGGGAATTCCCAGAGAGAGTTGAAATGAAAAATTTTTCATAGGTTTGTAGATTCCTGTGTAGGCCAGAAACATATGGTTCTAATGTTCTTAGGTTTGTTTGCATACAGCATGAACACATAATACAAAGACTGATTGAATTCCTAATGCGTGTTCAGTGTTCTGACATAGATTGTATAGATTCATATGTGAATCTACCCATCCTGTTATTTGTGGTATCCTCCATCAGATGCTTCAGATAGGTTTATGTAATAGCGATATTAGTTATAATTTAGCATTATAGACCCATGGGCCAGATCTTAGGATTTTATAAATGTTACAAATTCAATCTTTATACCAGCCTCAGAAAGTGCTATCTGCCACTGATTCCTGAATATCACACTTACCTACTGGTGACCTTGGAAGAACAGCTTAATTAATCTCTACTTCAGTATCAGAGGATGTTTTTTTAAAAAAGTAGGACAGTTCTAAGTACTTGGGTGACTATGCTGAGTGCAGACGATGTATGATGACCTTCACAGAACAGACAGCTGTGGCAATGTCATGAATGCCTTCCTGTTCTTTCTTTTGTGGTAGCCTAGTCTCATATGATAATGATTCTGTTAGGAGCACCATAGAGATGTTTACTTAGAAATGACCTATGTAGTCCCCATATACTTTCTTTTTATTTTGTTATTCTTATAACAAAAAGGCTTCTCGGGTATTGGTGACTCTTTACATTCTTGCTACAGATTGCTTTCTGTGTGATTCCTCATTCCTCGTCTCCACACAGCCCGCATGCTGGAGGCATCAAAGGTCACTGGGGAGAGTCATCCATCATTTTGACACTTTTTATGAGTTTACTGCTCCTGATGGTGATTATAGGAAAGGCTGCTTAAAAGTGATAACTGCCCAAGCCGCTCGATGCACACGGTATAGGTGATAGAAATATGTCTTAATTTTAGGGCAATGAAAAAATAAACAAAGGACAAGCAGGAGATGTTGTAAATGTAAACAGAAGTTAAAATGTAGGTTCTGATGGAGAAATACTGATTTTAGAAAGAAATGCACCATTACTATGTTGTCCAAAAGGTCATTGTGCATGGAGTGCACCTCTTCCATGAGGGCAGGTTACTCATGTTAAAATTAACCAGAGCCACTGTCCTAAAATTTTGTTCACATAATTGAGATTTAGCAAGTTCAAAATGCTAATTGCCATTGCAAAATGATATCATTCTTTGTTGGATGTGTATTATTATTGTGTCATGAGTATATTCTGCAAAAAGATTATGTAGTAAAAATATCAATTATATCCAAAACAATAACTTACATTAATTGAGTGTAAAGGACATGCTCCTTACTGTAAGCTGCACTTTATATTTTCTTATGTAATAAGAATAGTTAGAGATTGGTGGTTTAGTTAACAATGCCCTTTTCTCTGACCAGATTTAGAAGTAAGAAAGCATAAGGAAGCATAATTTAGCATAAGGAAGAGAACAGGTTAAAGCAAAATACCATTTTATTGTTTCCAATGTTTGTTGGAAACTATAGCCTTAGATTTGCAGTCAAATCATACAGTTAATGCTTTGCTTTATAGTTAACAAACCTCTCTCATCCACTGACTACACTGAGGACAATGAAAGGGTCCTGAACGGTGTAAACATCTCTCCCATTATGTTCACGGCAGGGCAGGCAACACAATGGGGAACCAGGGAGCTCTGAAGAGAGAAAGCTCCAAGACAGGCAACTGCGTTCATTTCCCCATATTAGCCCACCGGATTTGACTGTGCTTTCTCAGGAATATGTCAGAGAGAAATGGAGGATGTGAAGTTATTTCTCCACAGATTTTTACCCAGTGAAAATCAAACTTCCCTTAATGGAAACAGAAGCGAGGCAGAGATAGTCTTATTCAATACATACCACAGTACTATATAAGCAACAGTGAACAGCAAGTTTAACATGCTAATTCTTTTCTCGGTTTGACCACACTAGTAGTGGCAGAAATCGGCTCCTAATAGACCATGTAAACCTGAAAGCTTGTACTACGTCAGTCTATGTGTACCGAATCATTCATAGAACACGAGGCAACTTTGATGTTTAGAACTTGTAACATACAAATAATACTAGGTTAAATATAATTCATACAGATGTACAACTAATACTAAATTCTTATAAAATAGGGCAGAATAAACACATGAAATGTTTAATTATTCTAACCAGAATAAGTTATACAGGTTAACTGGGAAATGGTCTCCCAAGTATAGAGAAACGCTTGTGTTGTAAGATTCATAAACACAAATAAACTGTGTCTTTTAAGAGTAAAAGATAATTTCATGGGAAATGGATATCCATATGGAATGATGGCAAGAAAGTTATAATAGAAAAAAAATGGAGCAGTATTGAATCAGGATGAGCCTTGTAATATATGCTAAGGGATTCAAAATCGCTCCTGAATTCATTCAGACTACCCTAATTTGAAATGGAGGGTCATTTTCATGATTCAGTATCAACTTACCAGGCAAAATATATGAAATGTTGAAATAATGGTATGACTGCTTGTGGTGTAACCAATTACTTTCTGATTGGATAGAGCCTCACCCCACCATAGAGAAAACCACATCTCTGCTACTGCAAACCTGGCTAAAAGCTATGAGTTGGGAGGTCCTAAGTTATATGGGAGATTTTACACTGCTGTTTTAGTAAGAGTTCATGCTTTTAAACTGTCTTCTAAAATTTATGATTATACCCACAAACAAGTATTGATCTCAGTCTTCATGAGTGGGTGGCGGTTAATGTAGCCTTACAGCTAGTTAATGCATTGTGAAAAAGGATGATGGGGGACTCAGTGCCCCCCAAAATAATTATATCACACATTCCTGGTCCAAAGTGTTTCCTGGAAGATGGGGTAGAAATAAGGTAAGGGAAAAAGATAAAGCTGCTCTGAAGTTCTGTCTTCTACATATGACATGAGAGCTGCCATCATTAATAATACAGAACTGCCATTACCAACATTGGGCCTTTCAACATTCTATGTTGGATAGGGTATGACTCCAGAAGTCCCATCCCTCCCTGGAGAGCTGTAGACAATTAATGTCTGCTGGGGGAGTGGGAGTCACTTTCTACTGGTGAGTTGCCCATTCTGCAATATATAATGTAGACCCCTACTCATACTCATACAAACAACCCCAAATAAACTTAAAGGAATATACAAAAAGACATCAAACTGGGAGGCAGACTAATTGGCAAGAAAGGTGAATATCAGTTGGAATGGAAGAGACTAAGAGAGGGTAATGAGAGGTCAACATGATCTCAATGGTTGTAAACACATACGAAATTGTTAAAAATGTAAAAGGTTATGTTGCACACTTCAGAAATATTGCTTTTGTATAAATGCAAAGAAATATTGGAGTGGGTGTGGCACTTAAATATTTACTTAGAATAGAAAAATAGCCATGGTTACATGGATAAATTTTCATGGACAGACGGTGAGGGTTTTGATAAAAACGAAAATGTCCTTCACTTTTTTAAAGATCTCTTCAAATCTAAGGAAGCCAAAAGTATTAAATGATAAGAAAACCACATGAGCTAGTGTTCTCAATTCCATATTCCAGGTTAAAGCTTTTCAAACTTATGCAGTAAGTTTGAAAGAGACACTTGATGAAAAGACCATGTCACATTGAGTATCCTTTTTAATGACATGTATCTCTCTAAACATCTTTGTGGATGTAAATAAGAGTTTGGTAAAGGTTTTACATATAAAGTGAAGTGGGAAGAATCACTTGATAGGTTAGGTTATAAAAATAAAATCAGAAGAGAAAATGTTTGCTCAAAACACTGTGTATACAACTCAGAGTTGCTTTCTTGTTGAGTAGCATTCCATCTGCAATCATGGGTCACCCAGTGAGTAGACACAGATGGGCTTTCATTTTTTTTCTGTCTTCTCAATACAGATCAGTAAAAAATTTCAAGTTCTATGTTTCTATGGTGCAAAAAGCAATGATAGCATAACAGACCATAAAATGCATTTATTTTGTATAAGTAAGATGAAAATTAAGTTGTGAAAAGAACTATACAGAATTCATGCCCACTAATTGTCTATATGTGACAAATTCTAATTTCATGGAATAAAGTGATAAGAATTTGGATGGCATAAGATCATACAGAACAGCAGTTAGAGCTGGCTTATGTAACATTCCCTTTGGTTTGCTTTTGCCTGAAGGTGGCAGCTCTAGTGTGTTTGCTCATGAAGAAGGTATTGGTTGGTAATCAGGATAGCTCACTCATGAAGCCTTGTCCAGAACACCTAGGATGGCTAGTATGTACATGTATTGAAATGTCCTACTGAGGTTCATTTTATATATTTAATATACAGTAATTATAAAAGGAAAAGAGAAGAGATGTTAAGTGAGAAGAAATCACCTCCATTCAAAGAGCTTACAAGATGAAAACTTACCATTTAAAAATATCAACACCAAGGTCATACTCAAAGACTTCTTAGAGTGTGGCTCTTCACTTTTGACCTTTGATACAGTTCAGAGTGATTGTTCCAGCATTATGCATTTAAAATAATAGTCATTGACTGAGAAACCCATCACTCCCCCGAAAGAGCACCACATCTGCTGTTTCCGATAGTCCTTGGTAAATCTGCTCAACTATAGATCTTACATCATCTCCAATCACAGCAGTGCATCTCTGTATAACACAGTGGGTCTTAGAAAATAGTCACAGATTTGGATGGCAGTCAAAGAATGTAGAAGGGAGGGGACAGACTTCAGGAATCAGTTTTTACTTTTTTATTTGTTGAGGCAGGGACTCTCTTGGTTCTGTAGCTATGATGCATGCTCTTGTCTCTGCCTCATGTCTGATTTTGGAGTGCTGACATTACATATATTCTGTCTTTTACTGTGGATTTCAGGCCTTGAATACAGGGTATCAGGTCTGTGAGACTAGTGCTTTTACCACGTGAGTTGTCTCCCTAGCCAGTCATTAATTTTTGCAATAGCAAATATTCTACCACTGAGTTATACCATCATCCCTTAGAAATTGCTAACTATATAATTTTTTAATTTTTTAATGTGAACTCAAAATACTTTTCAATCTGTAATTCAATTTTTGTTTTATTTTTATAGTTAAGTCCTCATAGATTGACTTCAATATATTTTTTCTGCTTTGGTTTTACTTACTTTTTCATATATGGCCACAGCCACTCTTCTCAGAAAACAAATGCTTTAAATAAAATTATAAAGTTATTAATACATTTTTCAATTGATTCATTTTAACTAAAATATTAGAAACTGGAAAACCTCCTCAGAATGCTTCCTTTATATTATGTACACTGTTTGTGTAATTAAAAATGTTTTCTTATTTCACCACTACTGTTCAGCATATTTAAACATTATAAAACATTATATAAGCATTATAAAAATTAAAATTGTAAAACTAGTAGAAATATAAATATTGTCTTCTTCATCTGAAGGAATAATGTATTAGTGAAATATATTAGAGATTTAGCACTGTTTTAATTATGGAATAACTCATATCAAGTTTTAAAAAGTGACATCTAAGGTACAATTGTATGTTTATAACTCTTAGAGTTCCTCTTAAAAGTGTAAAACTTCATAAAATTGTAAAACTTTAGGGAATATGTGAAATAACACTAAAGTCTATGCTTACAAGATAATTGGTATTGGCTCATATCCAAAATAGTTTAATGATTATTTAAGTTTTATCTACATTTAAGATTTAAATAATGAACCATAAGAAATGAATTCTATATCCCGGCAAGGTGTCAGACACTTTTTGTCAGCTTCTGGAGGCAGGGTTTAGTTTTGAATCAGAAGCACAATGTCTGGCATGCAGCAAATGTTAAATAGCAGTGTGAGCGGTCTGACTCTGAGGCAATATTACAAGTTATGATGACACATGACAGTCAATGGAGAGGAGTTACTTCTTATTTCATGGACGCTCCTAGCTCTGTTCAATTGGAGTATGGATGTTGTTGGGAAAACTTTGACATGGAAGTATTTCTCTACCAAATGAAAAGCTATAAAGACACCAATCAGAAATATTACAACAAATCTGTATTAATGAATAGCTTTGCATCCTGAATAGAAGCCACTATGCCAGCAATCATTTCTCACATATGTCCCACAGTTCCTCAAATTACATTCAAAAGACCATATATCACCACATCTTTCTACCCATACTTAGTACTTCCCTGGGTTGTGGTAGTTCCCCAAGCAACTCCATAATCTTGAAACATAGAAAGACACCAAACTCATCTTCCAGAAGCCTGTCATAGCAGAAACAGCAGACAATAGAATGATTTTACACACAGCTGTATATTATGAAGACATCTTCTCAATGTGCAGCAGAGTTTGTTTGGTTTGGGGTGATTGTTGATTTAGTTAACTTGGAGTGATAGCTATCCTTTACATTTGCTAGATAAATTAGATTTCCTTAATGTAGGAATCTCCTCTTTATGCTGTGAATATGTTTTATTACCATTGGCTAATAAAGAAGCTGCTTTAGCCTATGGAAGGGCAGAATCGAGCTAGGCAGGAAAACTAAATTGAATGCAGGGAGAAAGAAAGTGGAGTCAGAGAGATGCCATGTAGCTACTGAAGGAGAAAGATGCTGGAACCATTCCTTGTGGTGATACATAGATTAATAGAAATGGGTTAATTTAAGATGTAAAAGCTAGCTAGTAAATGACTTAGCTACCTTAGTCATTGGCCAAACAGTCTTGTAATTAATATAGTTTTTGTTTGATTATTCGGGGTTTGGGCAGCCTGGAAACTTAGTTTCATATGCTTTTCACATTAAAACTCATATCAACACCTAATAAATCATAGTATTCCTATGGGGGAAATGGAAAAAAAGAATATATGAATGGAGTTGGCATGGAAGAATGTAGTATTTCTGATTTCCATGCCACCACATTCTTGTGATAGCAAAGTCAGCTGACTCATTGAAACTTGAGGCTTTAATTAAGCATGAGGCACTTTTGATCACTATGGCTTGAATTATAATCAGTATATGCTATTTTGATATTTTTCTTTGATCTAACATTTTGAACTTTGCATTAGATATAAATATATTAATGCTTCCTAGAAATAAGAAAGTGTGGGAAGAATGTTGGTGTGGAGGTTGGGGGATGCTTCACCAGGCATTTTTCTCTTTTCTATCATGTCTTCTTTATGTTCACTTCAGAAGTCTTAGGAGGAATGCATTCTTTGAATTGCCTAGAACCTCTGGTTCTGCAAATCACCACATCTCTAAAGCTGTCCTTTTTCAAAGTGTCAGAATTATTTTTTCACAAATGCTATTGTCCAAATTTACCTCTCCATTTTTATGATGTTGATTTTACACAAAAGAAAATACTAGAGGATGTGCTTTTTTCTCTATGGAAGTGTAAGTACATTATAATTTAGATGGACATTGTGAGCCTGGGGAGCTTTCTCAACAGGAGGTTTTCAGTATTTTTATATCTCAGTTGAGAAGGAAAGCACTCTTTGCACATCCTTTTACTTCCGCGTCTTCAGTCATCCAAAGTAATAAGTATCTCAGATTCAAGACAAGAGCTGGCAATATATTTGGCAAATGGGATAATGGATGCAGAGAGAAGTCAATGGACAACTATTTAGGCTGATTGCTGATGCAACATTATTTTTCTTTTCTTTTCCTTTCTTCTTTTTTTTTTTTTTTTTTTGAGACAGGGTTTTGCTGTATCTATTGAGCCTGTCCTGAACCTAGCTCTTGTTGACCAGGCTGGTCTCTAACTCACAGAGATCCAACTGTCTCTGCCTCCCAAGTGCTGGGATTAAAGGTGTGTGCCACCACTACCTGGATTGTAACATTCTTATATATCAACAGAAATCAAAACAACTCAGAGTTAAAAAACAAGTATCAGGGGCTGGAGAGATGGCTCAGATGTTAAGAGCACTGCCTGTTCTTCCAAAGGTCCTGAGTTCAATTCCCAGCACCCACATGGTGTGGCTCACAACCATCTGTAATGGGGTTTTGTGCCCTCTTCTGGCCTGCAGACATACACATAGACAGAATATTGTATACATAATAAATAAATAAATATTTAAAAAAAGAAAAGAAAAAAAACAAGTAACATATTGATTAGCTTTTCATTATTCTCTTCTGAGCCGACTAGCTAGCTTTAACCATTTTTGTTTGCTTGAAGAATTTCCTGTTTTTCTGCTGTCAGAAAGGGCAGCCACAAAGATAAAACTGTGCACGATATGCCACTTGTTCTTTGAAATAAAGCAGATGAGACTCATATTCTCAGGGATTGTCCATGTACTGTGGTAACCTTTGTGTTGGGAGAGTGACCACTGTCTGTATAGTTCAAAGGTGGATTATACTGATAGAGACAATTACTGAGTACCAGGTTCTGTCTTAATAGGAAAATGGAAGAGAATTTCATAATGCTTTAGGAAACGATTGCTGTTTTTCTAACTTTAGTGAAAATCATAAAGGTGAAAACCAGAGTTTAAAACTGAAACAAAAATCAAAAGTGTATCAAAACATGGACAGGAAGGAAACATAGGAGGCCCCAATCCTACACAAAGGACTACAGATAACTAAGGAATGTGGGTGGAGGAATGTCATCTTCAGGGAAAAGCGTACTGATGGGTTACCAAATTCCAGATGGTCAGCAGTGAAAACATCTATACACATCAAACTAGACAGACTGAGAAAGTTGTGTGTATGGTTTGGGAAAATATATGTGTACATATATAAATTCATCATATACATATAAATATATTGTATTGGTTTGCATAGGTATGGCCACTGAGATAGTTTGAATGTAACTGACCCCCATATAACCTCATAGGGAGTGGCGCTATTAGCAAGCGTGACTTTTTGCAGTAGGTATGTCCTTGTTGGAGGAAGTGTATCACTATGGGGGCAGGCTTTGATGTCTGATGCTCAAACTTCCCTCAATGTGGCTGTCAGTCAGTTTTCTACTGCCTTCAAGATATAAGAATCTCAGATACTTCTTCAGCACCACATCTGCTAGCATGCCACCATGCTCCTTGCCATGATAAAAAATGGAGTAAACTTCTGAAACTGTAAGCCACCACCTCAATTAAATATTCTCCTTTATAAGAGTTGCTGTTGTCATGGTGTCTCATTATAGCAATAGAAGCCCTAACTAAAATAACCCCTATAAACTCATGTGTTTCAATGTCTGTCTCATAGGGAATGGCACTATTGGGAAGTATGGCTTTACTATATTAAATGTGGTCTTGTTGGAGGAAGTGTGTTGTAGGTGGAGACTTCTTGTTTATTTCAGGACCACTCAGACCCAAATAATCACACAAAAACTATGTTAATTATAACAATGTTTGGCCAGTAGCTGAGGCATTGTTCTAGCTAGCTCTTACATCTTAAATTAACCCATTTCTATTAATGTGTGTATTGCCACTAAGTGGCTTATTGGTGTCAGCATGTTACTTCTTCAGCAGCTACATGGTATCTCTCTGACTTCACCTACTTTCTCTCTGTATCTCTGTTTGGATTTCCCACCTGGCTTTACTCTACTAAGACATTGGCTGAAACAGCTTCTTTAATAACAAATGGTAATAAAACATATTTATAAAATGCCAAGGGAAATTCCACATCAGTGTGTTACTGTGGGGCAGGCTTTGAGGTCACATATGCTCATGTTACACCCAGAGGGGTACACAATCTCTTCTTCTGCACCCTGTGGATCAAGATGTAGAACTCTTAGCTCCTTTTCCAGCAACATATTTGCCTGCATGTTGCTATGTTTCCAGCCATAACAATAATGGGCTAAACATCTGAAACTGTAAGCCAGCCCCAATTAAATGTTTTTCTTTATAAATGTTGCCATGATCATGGTATCACTTCAAAGGAATAAATCCCCTAGCTAAGACAGAAGTCGGTTCCAGGGACTGGGATATTGCTATACAAGCTGACCTTGTTTTTGTTTGAAGGAATGTGGACCTTGGACTGTGGATTAGAAAAGCACTTGTACAATATAAGTGGGGCTTAATGGGCCATCCTAGTAGAAGCATGTTAGACAGTGGTGCTAATGGTGATTTGATTTATGGGAGCTCAAGAGGTTTCAGAGAAGAAAAATTTTAGTATGCTACCTAGAGATTCTTTCTCTGATATTTTGGTAAAGAATGTGACTGCTTTTGCCCTTGCTTGTAGAGTCTACTTGAGACTAAACTGAACAGTTTTGTATTAATTCCTTTGGAAGAGGAAACCTCAAAACAGCCTAGTATTGACTCTGTCATGGGGTTATTAGTAGTCACTCTTTTGTTTCATATTCTTTTATTTTTTTCATTAAAAAAATTTACATTTCCTCCTCTTCTCCCAGTCCCCTCCCGCACCCCCCACCCATCTTCTGTCTCCCTGCTTCCTTAAAAGAGGGCATGGTACCCTGCCCTGTGGGAAGTCCAAGGCTCTCCCCCCTCCATCCAGGCCTAGGAAGGTGTGCATCCAAATATACCAGGTTCCCAAATAGATAATACATGCAGAAGAAATAGATCCTAGTGTCATTGTTGGTGGCTTCTCAGTCTGCCCCCATTGGCAGCCACATTCAGAGAGTCCGGTTTGATCATATGCTCATTCAGTGTCAGTCCAGCTGGATTTGGTGAGCTCCCATTAGATCAGGCACACTGTCTCAATGGGTGGACTAGCCCCTCACGGTCCTAACTCCCTTGCTCATCTTCTCTCACCTTCTGCTCTTCAACTGGACCTTGGGAGTTCAGTCCATTGCTCTGATGTGAATGTGGGTCTCTGTCTCTATCTCCATCCATCAGACAAAATTTCTATGGTGATGATCAAGATATTCATCAATGTGACTATGGAACAAGGCTAGGTCAGGCACCCTCTCCTCTGCTGCCCAAGTACCTAGCTGGGAACATCCCTGTGGACACCTGCGATCCCCTCTAGAGCCAAGTATCTTGCCAGTCCTAAAATGACTCCTTTAATGTAGATATCTTATTCCCTTCTCCAATATCCACCTTTCCTCCATCTC
>PVIU01004799.1:0-121958 GCA_004026605.1 Ondatra zibethicus | reverse complement strand
GAATGAAGGAAGGAAGGAAGGAAGGAAGGAAGGAAGGAAGGAAGGAAGGACAAAATTAATCTTTTGGAGGTACAGAAGAATATGATTATCAAGCTCAGTTTGAAAGACTGAAAATTTTTTTCAAGTAAAAGAAATAAAATAGAGAGTAAATCTGTATGGGAGAGGAGGTTGAGAGGAACTAGGAGGAGTAGAGGGAAAGAGTACTCAGATGATATTCTATGAGAAAAGAAACTATGTTTAATAAAAGGGGGATAAAAAATAAAATAGTCACAAAAGGAGAAAATAGGAAAAGGTTATTAAAGACAGGGGGTGGGAAATGGTTTTCTAAATTCTAAATGATGGTGTCTCTGCAATAAATAATAAGGAAGTAAAAAACAGAAAATCATTGATTTGAAATAATGAATTTCATGAGTAAAAATGTTTACTTCATGTTTAGACTACAGGACACACAATTCTGAAAATTTAGGATCCTGGAGGCAAACCAAAGATTCCACAAGCTTCTAGAAATCAAAAAGAAAAACAAACGTACTGGGAAGGAATGAAGAAATCAAGATAGCTTTATACTAAAATTAGATATTCAACCTAACCATATCACCAAATATTAAATAAAATAAAAGTGCTTCCATACATGTATATATAAAATCATAAAATATTTTTTCAATGATTTCTGACAAGTTAGCTTCACAGGAACAAGAAAGTCAACCGGCAACACTCACTGTAATGTCTTCTCTCATTGCAAACCCAGGTTTAGTCATGGGATCTCAATGAACTCATGAAGCTTGTACATTAAGATAACTTACAGTTCAGAAAATTATAAAAATAATGGAAAGTTATAAAACTCATGAGTTACATTCATGAGCAAGTATGCAAACACCAATAACCTCATCTTGCATGACATATTTAACGAGTGAAATAATACCTCATTTTTAGAGATACTTTCCACAATTAATTTTATGGAAGCCAAGACCCTATCTCAGACTTCTATCGAATTCAGAACAAAGAGAAGATAATGCCTAAAAGTTCCTGAGAAGCTTAAAGACAATTGATATTGTGGATGGAACAATGAACAGGGTGACTGAAGGGACAGAATTCCTCTGATTGCCAACAGACGTGTGAAAAAGCTCAGCCGGGCAAAGCTGACTCCTCTCCCGCCCTGTGCATCAACTTGCAAATGAGTCAAATGGCAACTAACTAAATACCTTAATTCTTGCTGAGGGACTACCTATTGGGCATAAAGTGTTCACACTGAAATCTTGAGAGGCCAGCAACTTGTGTTGTCAAGAATCCGTTCTATAGACACTATTTTTGAGCCACATTCTAATCCACATTGTTTAGGGCTCATGGGAGATATGGTTCTATTTTTCCATCTCTCTCTGTCTGAGGCTTGGATTCTGTCCAGTTTCCACCAACCCATTTTTTCCTTCTAGGACGCCAATTATAGCTTTTCTTTTGTTCATGGGGAAAGCAACAGATAAAGGAACTTTGCAACACTTGAAAATCACATCGATGGCAAAAGACTAAGAAAGGAATTTTCTGTCAGAAGCAATTTTGGGGAAAGAGTTACAAACACTTTTCAATTTAAATATAAAATTAGAGCAGGAGATGAACTGGAAGTTAAGCAGCCCTGGTTTAAAACTTCGGAAGACAGGCATATAATCAATACCACCATGGGTGTGTTTTCAATATGTTTTGATTTGGCATAATGAGGTATTGACTTTCTTCTTTCTTAAATATCAAATGAAATTATGACCATATAAATATGCATCTAAGCATAAGCCACATGACTTAATTTCTCCAAACAAAGCAATGTAATTAACAAGTTGGTGAAGTGGAAATATAGAAAAGATTAAAACATCCAAAAAATGAACAAATAATTTAATTGTAAGTTGTATTCACCAAGAGTTCAAAAACTGCCATACCATAACTTAAAAACTGCAAATGCATCGTTTTATTAAATACTATATTAAAAAGTCAAGAAGTACAGGTCAAAATAATCTCAAAAGTTGCTGTTACCTCATGTCTACAACAGAGTTTGCAATGAGTACTAAGCATGAACCAAACCCTATAATGTCTATTTTAAATGTTTACTGTTTATTTATGCATGTATAAATATTTTTAAGAAGAAAGGTATGTTTAAAAGTAAAATTCAATAGAGAAAAGCTTTCTCCCATCACTCTAGAGAAACTTACACTTGGAAGTAAATGCTGCATCTTGAGGTTGATGAGGTCTGACTGAATTACATGACAAATCAGTAGTAAGAATGACATCTTTGATTACTGACTTCATGAACTGCCAGTTGGTCATTTCTAGGCTGTGGAGCACTGAACACCTGACCCCAATCAAATATATATTAATAAAAATAAATGGAAAGTAGATTTCATTGGCGAACTACCCAGGGTATAGTAAGAACTCTCCCAGCTACTGAATAAAGTCTTGGGCATTTTTAAGTTTTGAAGTAAGCATTTATGGCTTTGTAAAATACAATGAATTGAGCAAAAAAGACAGAGGCATGGACAGGTTTGATTTCACTCAAAATCATCTGTCTTTTAATGCCACTTCATTAAATATTACTTTAAAGCCTTCTGGAGGGTGTTTTACAGATCTGGAGCCTCTCTGAGTCATTTGACTCATTATTTTGGACCTATTATTACCCTAGAGAAACTTCTCTCAGATCAGTGCCATGGGGTGCTTACTACCACACCCATGTAGCATATTAAAGCAAACAATAAATAATATAATTCATATATCATCTCATTGTGATTGTGTTTTATAATTTCACCCAATCTCAATTTTAAAAGCTTTAACAAAAAGTATATAAATAAACACAAAATTTATTTTGATAATATATTTTAAATAATTGATGATATTCTTCACCTCAGTTAGATTGTGGTTGTATTGGACTATTTAGGCAAAAGAAAAGAACTCGAAAGAATAGAAAAACAAAAGAAGCTATTGTTCATAGGATTCATACACTCCAAACTTTAACTACCTACCTACACACACACACACACACACACACACACACACACAGGCAGGCCCACTTGGCACACACACACACACAGAGGCAGGCCCACTTGGCACACAGGCTCACACATATGCAAACTGCATGCTTGCTTTGCAATGTTGTGAGGCCCTTCCAGGTGCTGAGGGATACCCACACTTAAACAATACACATGTAAAGTACATGCTGGCATTTTTATCTATGCCAAAGCACATTTATTTTAGAATTGTAAAGAGACCTGAGGACTATATTGTTGAAATTCATGTACTGATGCATTTTAATAGAGCTTTTTCTTATATTTTTGATTATGAGCCTAGCCTTGAACAGCTAAGCCATTTTCCCAGACTGTAGAGCTTTTCCTTAGTGAGACAAGTCACTTGGAGATATGAATGACTTGAAGAAGGTCCAGATCTGAAAAATACCCCAAAAGTATTTAAAGCAATATTTAATGAAATAGTGTTAAAAGACAGATGGTTTTGGACAAAATCAAACCTGGCCATGCCTCTGTCTTCTCAAATGCAGCAAAATACACAGATGTTAAGCATATGATTTGATGAATTTGAACAAATGAATACAGTCATGATAGAGAAATACCAATCAGGACAGAATTTGCCTCTCCTCAGCAATGTTTTGGAGATGCAGTCCCATTCATACACAGGAGCCTAGTCATTCTTACTTGGTGCTCTTACTCCACTTTGTGAATACGGCAAACACATGCAAGCTGTGTAAACCTACGAATAGACCTGTGCTCGTATCAAACTGGAGGCTGGGATGAATTAATCTGGGATACACATTCTAGTTTAAATCTTTTTGTAAGCACAGATTTTTTTGTATCTCTTGAATGATACCTAAGTCTAATGAATTGCTAATATGCACATATTTAATTTGGGTGAAGCATGCTAAACACTTCCAAAACAATCAAATCATGCAATAGTTCTACTAGCAATCAGCAAGAGTTCCAGTCATGGAACTATTTTGGTTAAAGTTTGCTAATCTAATCTATGTAACTAGAATTTGCACTCCCCCCATTGAATATTGAATACTTTCTCATATTTTTGTCCATCATAGGGCTTTTGAAGTAACAGTTCCATTTTTATTTCTATATTATTGGACTTGCTTATAGAACTAACACACATTTTAATTTTACTTTTCATCTTATTTCTCTCTGTGTGTGTGTGTGTGTGTGTGTGTGTGTGAGAGAGAGAGAGAGAGAGAGAGAGAGAGAGAGAGGGAGGGAGACAGAAAGAGAGACAGAGAGAGATGTATGTGAGCATGCAGATTCATGGGTATGTGTGTAGATGTGTGTGCATGTGTATGGAGGCCAGAGGGCAACATCTATTATTTTTCTCCATTGCTCTCCACCTAATGGTTTTGGAAAGGATCTCTCACTGGCCTGGGAGTTGACCTAGCCTCCATCCTGACTGGCCAGCAAGCTCCTGCATCCTCTTGTCTCTGCCACCCTAGTATGGCTTTGCAGGTGGGTCCTGCTGGTCCTGGCTTGTTACAAAGACACTAGAGATCAAATTCAATGCCCCATGCATGTACAGCAAACATTATGCCAATGAAACCATCTCCCCAACCTCCTACTTTTCGTTTTAATCGTAATTTATGACCAGAAATTTTTCATTTTGATGAAGCCCAATTATTTATTTTTAAGTGGTTGTTTCATTCTAAATCATAAAGGCAATTTTGTGTTTTTACTTAAGAGGTGTGGTTGTTTGAGCATTTCATGTAGTACTACAATCTATCTCTAAGTAGCATACACAGACAGTAGGAAGTAGTGGTTGAAGTACATTTCTTTCTCTGTAGTTTGCCTAGCTGTTTCAGCATCATCTGTTGAGAAGATCTTTGATACATTTAAGTTCCTTTCCTCCTGAACCATTATAATGCTATCAGGTTCTTTCGGGACTCCATACTGTTTTGTTGCTGCTTCTGTCTATTCTTTTTGTTTCTGCACTCTTGATCATTGTGACTTTATTCTAAACTCTGGAAATAGGTTTAAAAAAATGTTTTAACCTTTTCAAGATTATTTTGATATTCTAGATCACTCACATTCCCTCAGACCAATTAAGAGCAGTTTATCAATTAACATCTCTTTGAAGCCTTTGGGCATTTCAATTGCAATATTGGATCTATGAATAAACTCAAGGAAGATTGCCATCTTAAGGAGGTTGAGCTCTCTAAGTCCTAAAGTTGATACACCCATTCAATTGTTCAAGTCTTTATTTCACTATTCTTTATAATTTTTACAATAAAAATTTTATTCTTCCTTTTATTGATTTTTATGGACCATCTTTGGAAACTTTGTACATACTTACATTATCCAAAAATAGATTGTTTCATTTCCTTTTGAACATTTATGCTTTTATTTCTTTTGGGTTATTTTCTGGCTTGGATTAACAATATAATATTGATTAGATAGTATTAATAATTAGTCACATTTTACTTCTCATCTTATAAGGAAATTTGTCAATGTTTCACGTTCTGGATTAATCTTCTGGTATACTGTATCTATGGATTATATGTAGATATTCTGGTGGTGCTGGTAATATACTAAAATTTTATATTTATTGTTTATAATTCTCTTTCCGCCATATCTCTCCCTCTTAGTCTCTCTCTCTCTGCCTCTCTCCCTCCGTGTGTGTGTGTGTGTGTGTGTGTGTGTGTGTGTGTGTGTGTGTGTGATGAGTATAGGTGCCAAGGAGGCCAGGATCCCCTGGAGCTGGAGTTACAAGATGCTGTGAGCAGCATGACAAAGGTGCTGGAACTGTATACCCTTGCAAGAGTGTTATGTTTGCTTAACCACTGAGCATAACTTCCACCCCCAAAATCCTCAGGTTTTTATCTGTGCTATGTTACAGTTCTTATTTTCCTACTTTGAAGAATCTCCATTTTCACTCATATAAAATAAATGTGTTTATTCAACCCATATTTTGATACTGAAGTTCTTATTTGACTTAATTCATTGCTTTAAATATTCTGCTCATTTGCCATCTGTTTTCCATCACGTGAGATGAGAAGTCGGCCATCACTTGAATCAGTGCTTTACTGACTATAGCGTATCTGTTTTCCTCTGGCTGCTTTTAATAATTTTCTCCATCTGTGCTTTTTAACAGCTTAAGCTTGATGTGACTAGATGTATCACCTTAGAGTCGACTTCTACTGATTTGGTTATGACTATGCCACATTTTCTTTCATTTAGACATTGTGAGAGAGTCTGCATGTTTGCATTCTTTAAAGGATTCCAATGTTCTTCTAGTTGAGAACTGAATACCTTGTGATTTCACTCAATGCTCTCAGAATTTTTTTATAGTTCCAATTTCTTAGGATGAACCTACTTCAACTCATTGTTAGTTCTAGGACACAATCCTATCTTAGCCTTCCTTTCCTCTGAGAAGTCATCTTTCTGAGATCCTAACTGAACATAAAGCAGTCATTAAGGTTCCTCCACTATGTCCGAATAAGAACATCCAGTTGGGCCTCCCGGAGGACCCACACCTGGGCCAAAAAAGGAGTCAGAGAGCCCCAAGATGTACCATCTGACCTCGTTCATGCTGCCAGGCCAGGCGCAGAGGACATCTCAGTGGCCAAAGCTTCCATAGTAGTGCAGCAGCAGCAACCTACAAGTATGTGAAAGTACAGGAGCTTGAGATGGCCTTGAAGCTCCTGACTGACCATGCAGCTCAGCCTCTGATTGGACAGAACTCTTCCAAGGACGTGCATGACCCTAAGCTGCCACCATCAACTACCCATTTAAGAAGAGACCACTGAGTCTACGCTTCCAAGGGAAACACACATTGCGCTACTACCCTTCCCGAGAGGAACACTGCACTGCCTGTAAGCTCTGTGAGGCCATCTGTCCAGCAAAAGCCATCACCGTCAAGGCTGATCCAAGAACCGATGGCAGCCGCCAGACTACATGCTATGACATCGACATGACCAAGCGTGTCTACTGCGGTTTCTGACAGAAGGCCTGCCCTGTTGATACCATCATGGAGGACGCCAACTTTGAGTTCTCCACCGAGAACACATGAGATGCGGTACAACAAGGGGAAGCTGCTCAACAATCGGGACAAGTGGAAGGCCGAGATCTCTGCCAATATCCAGATTGAATACATGTACTGGTGACCTGAAGAAGCCATGATTTCCACCCCATCCAAAAAGAATCCAATTGTGGAGCTGAGCTTCTTAGGAAAGTTGCCCCATTCAATGGATGTTAGTTTTGTTGCTTTTTGTTATTATTTAACACAGGTTCCCACTGCATATCCCAAGTTGTCAGGACCTACTGGCAATCTTAGAACCTCTGCCTCCTGAGTAAGCGCTTGCTTGGACTTTCGAACATTGAATGTGTAAGTCTAAAATTAGTTCATTACAGCTGAAAGAGCAAACCATCCATTTATATAAACTTTAAATACAAAAGCTAAAATATTGTAAACTAACTAGAAGTACTATTTCCCCCATTCATTCTTCGCTGTAAAACCAAAAAGAATTTAACTCCTTGTTTATACCAGGTGCTGAATGTTAAAAATACACATCACTAAATATACTCCTTGACCATGAATAACAGTCTTAGGAAAATTTTTAACCAAATTTTAAAATAAAATAATGAAAATGTAGTAGGCCCTCCTAATTTTCTTGCCCCAAAGGCAACTCAAAACAATAAAAAAAAGAAAACAGAAAGAAGGAGAAAAAAAGAAAAGAAAAAGAAAAAATTAAAGACTTGAGGTTGGGCCTATCAGTATAGAGTACATATGTGGCATGTGTGAGGCCCTGATTTTAACCACTAACATTATAAAAATAAAATAAGTAAACTAAAAAGTAAAGACAAATTTACATCACTTCATTATACTGTGTAAAGATATCTCTTTATTTCTCTCCAATATTGCTAGTTAAATATTTATTTTTCTTTAAATTTGGTGTGTGCTATAATGTGTGTGTATGTGTGTGTGTGTATGTGTGTGTGTGTGTGTATCTGTGTGTGTGTCTGTGTGTGTACATGTAGAGGCCAGAGAACAATTTGCAGTGAGCAATTCTATTCTTCTATCCTGTGGGTTTGGGAACTCAAACCCAGATCATCTTGAAGTCTTGAAGTCAGGTGCCTTTACTCACTGGGCCATTTTCTTGGCATCCAAGATATGAGTGTTGTTTGTTCACCTGCTTATGAGACAGTATCTCATGCATCACATACTGTCTTCGAACTTGGTGTGTAATTGAGAATGACCTTGAACTTCTGAGCCTCCTGCCTCCACCAGCTGTGACCCCACACTAGTTTACATGTCGCTGAGGACCAAAGTCAGGGCTTCCTGCAGGCTGTGTAAGCACTCTCGCCAGTGGCTCTGCACCCTCAGTCCAAGATAAATTATTTGTAGGTAAATAACTAAATTTTAAAGTATACTGAATATCTTATTACACTGCTTGGAAGAAACATAAAATTTTTCAAACAGTTTCTTTTAAATATTTAACCTTTGTAAAACTTGATAAACTAAACTACTTTTTAAGTCAGTAAACTTAACCAACTAAGTTACTAATAGTTTATATTGTCAATTGGAGCTAAATCTTCAAATTCTTGCATATTTTATCAATAATTTGATTATGCTTGTAATTTTCATTTTGTCCTTAATTCAGAGTTACATTGTTTTCTGAATTAATTCTTAAAGGCTAGATTTCACAAGGATTAGGCTGCCTTTGTTTCTGAAGAGCTAGATGATCAGTAAATACAAACATTCAAGAAAAGATTAAGTTAAGCTAAGGTCTATAATAAATTAAGTTGCTGTCAATAAATATTTTGAAAAACTGATGGATTTGTTAAAGAGCATCTCTGTTTCAGGTTTTAGTATTTCAATGTTAATAACTGAACATCAGAAGTAAACTGCAGTCTAATTTCTACTTTGTAGATGTTTTCGTCTTAGAATAACTTAACAATTAGGCAATTTATAAAGGAAGGTTATGTGTAATTATTTCATTCAACATTCTGGAAGAACTCTCATTCTCACTGAGAGGAATCCTAGTCTTAAGCGACAGAAATATTTTATCTGGTATTATATTCTGTCAGACACGACCTTTGACACCACCCAGCGATCCCTCACTAAATGCATAGTGAATAAGTGAAAAAGGCTTCTCCAAAATTCCTGAGCCAAGAGTGAAATGCAGGGCTGCCTGATTCAAAAAACAAAACAAAACAGAATAATGTATTATCTAAGTAATTTTACATTTTAAAGAACTTAGTTTTGTTTAATCAAAAAAATTCTCTTAGGTTAAAATTTGTGATCAATAATGGTTTCCCAAGACAAATCAGGTTTGGCTGCACATGTATGCAGCGCATGCACCGAGGGAACAAAGGCCTGTGGCTGTTTCTATGACTCTGCCTCTACGGTTTGAAGGCATTGCTTCACGTTTAATATGCTTTCTGTCCACCCTCTGGATAAAACTTTGGATCGTTTATCTTAACACAACATGGCATAAATGCTGATTATTCTATTTTCTGGGTTGAGCCATTTCTCCCAGTAAAAAGATTTTAGACTCCTAGGAGGTAGTCTGGGTTTGGAGATGGCCTGATCATGATCAGTTGGTCTCCCATGCCAACTGTGAGACCGCCATCAGACTCCGTCAGCCCAGCCTGAATTGGTTAATCAGATGGAAGAATGCCAACACTAGTTGCCTGAGACTTCAGAAAAATAAAGAAAAATGCTATTGCTGTAGGAGAGATGTCATATCATGAAAGTATACAGTTTTAGAGGTAGACTATGGAACTTGATACCTTTTTGATGTATTAATTTGTCTTTTTAATGGACTTTTTACTTGAGCTAGACCTCATGACTTTCATAAATCAGTGTATACCAATATTATCCAAACTTGAGACTTCAAAACAGGTCACAGCAAATCATTAAAATTCAGTGTGTATTTAATAAATAGAAAGCCAATATTTTTTGCTTTTTTCATACATATTCTGAAAGCTTCCTTTCTTGATCCTTTAGATCAAGTTTTTTAACTTTGGCCACAGTACTCTTGAATGCCATAAAAGTCCTTAAGACTTAACATAAGTGAAATAGTTAAAGAAATACTTATGTAGACAAAAAGTATTAATGGTGATCAACACCAACCAAATATTTTCCAAAAGACTTAAATGTTTATCTAAAGTGTATACTTTGAAATATTGGCTTTGTCACATTTAATTCAAGTTTATTTCAAAGGCAAAAAAACAACACCTTGTATATATATATATATATATATATATATATCACATAGCTTCAGTTTAATTCACCATGTACATGAATGTCAGTTGTATTTATTATTTCCTATACACATGAAAACCCATAAACAAATTCTATTCTGCAAGTTATTTGCAGCATAGTAAAATTTTAAATCCCCCAGAGGACATTCACCAAATTTTATGGCTAATATCTTTACACTGCACATGCACATAATAAGAAACAGAGCTGTCATATTTAGGTCAACGGACTTTTATAATGAGATTTATATTTTTGCCAAGAAGTCTGAGTTTCACAACAGATATGCTGAGACAATGGAAGACAAACATGAAATTTTATGCATATTCCAAGATAGGATTTTTTCCATACAATGTACACTCTGTCGCCAAGTAAATGGGCCACTCCTTAGAATGTCCACCTAAACTTTAAAATGAAGTTGTGGGACAATTCTTAAAAGGTAACCATGCTGTGAATGGTTTGATGTAATGATCTCATCAGAAGGTAGACTGTATTAATGAACTATGTCATATTAATTAATTTGCATCAGTACACTTCCTGTGAAATGTCTACTACTACTTTTACCATGGTTTTTATTACTACGCAAATTCTTGAGTAATAGCAACTATTGATATTTATATTACTTACAAAGTGACTTATGTTTATCTTGGTTAAATATGAGGTTAAACTATCATAAAAATAATGCAGGAGTCCCCCCCAGGGAAAATAGAGAAGCATGAATTGATTCCTTTCATGCAAGGGACAAAACTATGGTACTCTGCCCTCTGTTATGAATTATGATCTGCCCTTCTGGGCTCAACTTAGCAAATCCATCCTGTCAGTCTTCTTGGAAAACATATTAAACCATTAGGCAGCTGTTTTAACTCTTCGTTTGTATATTGATACAGAATAAGTAAGCTCCCTGGGACAAGAACACCAAATCCAGTTCTCCCTGACATTCCCCCTTGCTCAGAATATCAGAGGTATTGGTGTTGTCCCATAAAACACAGTCTCAAAATTCATGGAGCATTTGAATTCTACGGGAAAAGCAAGGGATATTTTGAAATAAAAGTCTCTCTCAATGAAGAATTGTCTAGGGCCTCACACAACCTTTGAATGTCTCTGCAGATTAAATCCCATAAATACAAAGAGCATTCAACAGCAATGAAGAAGTTTTACAAAAGCTAGTCTGGAAGTACAAGAGAAAAAGAAACACTGAAGGGCCGCAAAGGCATTGTCTTGTGGTTTTCAGTTACTTTCTCCTCCCTATTTTCAATGACCAGTTTAAATTCTGTATTCTGACAATAAATAGCTTAGAGAGGACTTCCACTATTGATCTGGTCATTCTTTACTTGCTGGTGGTTTATTTTTATAGACACGTGATCATTGTTGCAGATGGTCCTGATTGCATCATCAGAAAGAAAATGTCACTCAAACCAGTTTAGACAAGACGACAGCCTGGGGGCTTGTGGAGGCATTATTTACACCCTATTTCGGTGCCTCTAACCCATCTCTTTAGTAGCAGATTCTCTCCGCTGTGTTTCATCTTTCTTTTCATTAAGCTTGCGCTCTACACACTAATTGCCATTGTCTTTCTGTTGCCATGTGTAACTGATTCAGTTTCTGGTTATTTATTTTCACATCAATTATGTATTAAATAATAATTAAAATTTGTGACTTTTTTAATCCTTTTTTAAATACGTGGTAATTGTGCATACTTATGAAGCATAATGTGGTGCTGTAATACATGGGTACATGTGTACAACAAATTGTGTAACATAAACAGGATATTTTATATGATTTTCCCTTTGCAATGAGAACAGGAGCTAGAAGCTTATCAAGTAGGCCAGAGACCCCCAAAGTCCTTGGTGGAGTCAGGAATGCCAGAAAACAGGTCTGTTTCCTGTTTCTTTGTTATCTGACTGAGAACTTCTGCCTAGAGGCCATATGTCACTACTGGACTGAGAGGAGGCACATGGACACCTGGTTATTTCAAGTGGCCTGACCCACTCACTCTCTTCCCTGTCCCTCATCCCAGTCTCTGCCCTAAATTTGCAACTGCATGGTTCCCTGTTTCCTAGGCTCCTGCATACAGAAGCTCTTCCCTCTCCCTCCTATGCTTCCACCTGTGATTCTATAGTAAACTCCCTAATGCTCACCCTCTGTGGTCTGAGAACTTCATTCTTCACATTTATGAGACCAGAATCCAAAGCCACTGGCTAGAGTTGGTTTTGGCAGCTCCTGAGTTTTCAGGGAATTAGCTTCCTACAGTGAGAAGAGTTCTGTCTTTCTCAATCATGTCCACTATTTCCATGTCACTCAGACATTGAAATGTTTATGTAAGGGACAGTAAATCCATTGTATTGACTGTCTATTTTTATAAGATTTCTATTTTTTTATTTTGTAAATTAGAGAAAGTGAAAGAGATAGATAGATAGATAGATAGATAGATAGATAGATAGATAGATAGATAGATAGACAGACAGACAGACAGAGTCTGTATGTGTGTGTGGGTAGTTCTACGGACAACTTTGTGGAGCCTGTTCTCTCCTTCCACCATGGGTCCCAGGGGTGGAACTGAGATTATAAGGCTTAATTACAAGTACCCTTACAAACTGAGCCACCTCACCAGCCCTATGAGAGAATTCTAGGAAAACAAATATTGAAACTACATCTTAATATCCTAAAAGTAAAGCATCACTCAGAGGTTTTCCAATGGATTCCCTGGCAAGTCACAGGGCTTCTGTGGTTTTCACCTGGACCAGAGCACTCTCAGAAAGAGAACTTGTTATTTATATTCCAGTTGAGTAAGGATGATAAATGCTTCTAACATAAATAGTTAGGATTTCGTGAAATTATTTTTTTTATTTTTTAGGAACTATTTACTTTATCAAAACTACTGGTATATTTACCCTTTCTTGCACAAGGTCAAAGATTTTACTTAATCCAGAACTTTCTTTGTGTATACTTCCGTAGCATTGCCTGTAAAATGCTGTTTGTTTCCCTGTTTCCTGGAAGACCACCCGAATGGAAGAATAAACACCTGGCAAACATCTGGCTGACTCCTCGTTTCTGGTTGACCAGTTGCTGAGGCTTTGTTATATTCACTCAGTCACCAAAAGAATGCAAATTTGTAAACAAAACAAAAACCCCAAACCCAGCTCCTGCAGCTTGTTTCCTGTTTTCATTAAGGCACAGCACACACGGTAGAGTTGATTGGCACACCACTCATAGCTCAATGTATTCATACTGCTCATAATTCACATTGGATTCAACTACCAGATAGTAAATGGCATCATAATAAGAAAAAAATAAGTATCTGTTTATTGGGTTTGCTTCTGTGACATCAGTATTGAAAGCTGATGCTCTCTGGTGCACTCATGGTTAAGACCCAGCAGTGTGGCCTGGATCCTCAACCAGGTAAGCTTTCCTCAGTCCTTGACTGATGATGTACACTTTAATCCCAGCACTCAGGAAGTAGAAGAAAGCAGGCCTCTTGAATTTGAGGCCATCATGTCTACAAAGTAAGTTCCAGGAAAACTAGTTCCATAAAGACACCATCAGCAGACCAAGAATCTGTGGCTAGACAGATCATAGGCCCTAGAGATGAGCCTACTACTATAATTCTGCTAAATATACATGTTATTAAACTGACTCCTAATGAATTATCTTTATACCCAGAGGTCGGTGCATCTCTCAACCCTCACAAGGGAAACTTCATTTTCAGTAGGTGGTGATGGGCAATTAGTAGATGGTGATTGACAAGGAGACTCCAATTGATCAACATGTAGAGAATAAGAGATTACAGAAGGCTCAGACCTAAAGGAGACATCTGTATCATATCCCCTACTCTAAGACTTGAGGTTATTGCAGAAGAGAGAAAGGAAAGAGTGTAAAGGCCAGAGGCGGGAAAAAAAAAACAACTTATAAGGAAACAGTGTCTTTGGGAAACAACAGGACAGCTGCACATATGAACGCATAGCAGTTGTGACAGCAAGCACAAATACCTTGCAAGCTGAAGTGAGACCAAATCTCAGCATGTGAGGAAAGTCAAGCACCAAGTCTGCCCCTAATAGAAGAGCTATTGGGACCCTACCAGCTCTCTCTGAGTGTAGCCACTTGTGTGTCAACCATGGGCCAGCAGAAGGTCAAGCGTCAAGGTCAAGAAGGACAGAAGAAATTGGATTTGAAGTGTGAGAAAGACAAACAGACACAGAGAGAGAGAGGGAGAGAGCACACAGTTAAATGGGTAGGAAAGGAGGGAGGCATGTATGGATCTTGGAAGATTTGAGTGAGGGATGAATGACTAAAACACATTATACAAAATTATCAAAGAACACACACACACACACACACACGTGGTTATATTTCTTTTCTTTCCAATCATTAAAAAAGATACATGATTAGACCATCTTGTTGCTCCATGTTGACAATGAGTCCCTTCAAATTATACCCAAAAAAGGCAGTAACTGTTTGAACATGTTAGTAGCAGAATAAACATCATCTGCATATCTACTTCAACTCAAAACCAAATGTGAGCATCAGTAACCTGACTGTATTCTAGATGATGCCCAGCTGCACACCCATGCAATAAGAACTCAAATATTTTAGCATACTAACTATCACCACTGTACCTTCCCTTTTCTAAGTTAAATGGTAAATCATTTATCCATTCGAGCTATATTTATCATGAGCCTACTGAGTGTAAGACACATTTCTGGGGACTGGGATGACAGCAATGAATAAAATGAGCCTATCTTTAAGGAATTCATATTCTACTGTAGAAAACTATAATTACAATGGTGAATAGCTGATGAATATACATGTCATGTGTTGATTAGTGCCATCCTCTATATACATGTACGAGTACACACATATACATGCAAAGGTATGTAAAGGCATAGAGAGTAATAGGAGTGCTCTTCCAGGTGATCAAGGAAGAACTCTGAGGCGTGATCTAATCAAGTGACAGTAAGCAACACTCATCTATTTCAGAACAGCGCTCAGGGAACACGATGGCAGGTGCATAGGTGCAAGAAGGAGAGTGGTTGGCCTCTGGAAGAACATCTCAGTGAGCACACTTGGAGCTGTGGTCCGTCAGCAGAGTTGAGATGGAAGGGAAGACAGAATCTAGATCACTCGCAGAACACAGTTTGGATTTTATATTTTTTGTGATGGAAACCCTTTAAAAGACTTCCATCAAGTGTTCCTAAACCAATTAAGTGATTTGGAACAGACTCACAGTCTGCATTCACTCCGTACTAACGTTTCTCCACACAGATTTTAAAGCATGGGGACCAAAAGTGAGTGAGAATAACTCAGATCTTTCTTAGAAACCAGGAGAATAGAACTGCTTCCATCTACTCTTGACAATCTGCTCATTCACAAAGACTCCACTCCGGTGAAACACTGTCTCTTCTTGAATGTGTAGTCAAACTTTTAAACCCTTTTGCATACATGATATTTGTCAAGGTCTATTAGGGCTCTATTTTTATTTTGAACTGGAGCAGAACTTCTGATTTATCTTTAAAAGCCATTTATTCTTTCTGAATGACTGGGATTCAAATGCCGGGTGTCATCTGCTAGCCTGTATCAAGCTAGAAGTATAATCCTATACTATTACATGTTATATGTAAGTGTATTGTACAGTATTTTTATTTTGAACTGGAGCAGAACTTCTGATTTATCTTTAAAAGGCATTTATTCTTTCTGAATGACTGGGATTCAAATGCCGGGTGTCATCTGCTAGCCTGTATCAAGCTAGAAGTATAATCCTATACTATTACATCTTATATGTAAGTGTATTGTACAGTACATATTATATTAATATAATATAACCAATATAATACTAAAAGAATATGCTTCAATCTCATTTTCTCACTGGTTATATAATACTGGCTTGTCCAAACTGCAAGTTCCTCACAGTGAACTTACATTACAGAGTTTACAATGGTTTTAATAAGATACATATACAGCCATTATGAATGTATGATTGCAGCAAACATCTGGAAAATCATAGTTATTTACAAAACTGTCTTAACTTTATGGTAAAAGACGCACTGCCCAGGAGAAATCCCCTGTCCCTTCTTTCCATACAATCCTTACAGCCAGAGGACCATGTCATGGAATTTTACTACTGTGATTTGCTCCTTTGTTATTTCCGTGGAAATAAAGAAAAGAAGCTATTTATCAGATTGTTTGTTTGTTTTTTAATTTTCCTTTCCCCATCCTAAGCAGCTAAACAGGTCTTTGTGTTGTATCTTTTAGGAGATTAGTTATGTTTATGACAGAAAACAGAAGCAGCTTCTAAAAACAAAACAAAAGTCAAACAAATAAAAAAACCTTTCTGGCTTGTCTTGGGACAGATTGTGCTATACACACATTGGGGGAGGGGCAGGTTGGTTAATGGTTTTAAGGAAGACTGGAAGGAAGGAATGGTAAGTAGAGCCCAGCTAGGGGTCCAGCAGCATCATTTTCTTCCTGGAGGTGGGAGGCAGCCCTGGAAGGGTTGTGGAGAGAGAAATGTCAGCACTGCTACAACTGGGGCACCACTGGAAAGAAGTGGAGCAGGGAGTGTGTGCATGCATGCGTGCGCGTGTGTGTGTGTTTTTTTAATGTACACTCCACTTTTGAGACAGGTCATTGCCCAGGATTGCCTCCGACTCACTGTGTAATGCAGTCTGAACTTGCTTCTCCTTGTCTTAACAACACCCAAGTCCTGAGATTCTAAGACTGAGCCACATGCATACAAGTATGCTCTAAATATTGTTTACACAAATCAGTTCTTGGCTTTGGCCTTTTGTTTCCTTTTTCTTGGAGAGAAAATTATTTAGTAGTGATCTAATAAAATCTGACCTATTAGTAAGACTTTACCATTTCTGTTAACAACTCATACTTACTCCAGGGACCACTCTAAACCAAGAGTGGTTTAATTTAATTAATAAATTAATAAATAGTAAAGACCGAATTCCGTTATAGTTGCAAGCATGACCTATTGCATAGCAGTTTCTTGTTGTGCTAGCATTTCTTTTCCAGACCTACCTGCTTCATGAATATCCTGTTGTACTCAAATCCTACACTGCATATGCTGTAATGACATCTTAAGACTTCATAACACTGAGTATAGTTTTACAACAGTCTACGTTAAGATTTGTATCGAGATTAGTAAATGCCCTGTTCTTCCATTTATCAGTTACTCTAATTTCAAAAATGAATGTCTTATCAGACACACTCTTAGCGTTAAAATGCCTACTGTTGTTATGGTTAGGAATGTATATACATATACTTATATGCATACAATAACAATTAGCAACCAAAGAGGGGCATGAATTTGAAGAAGAGCAGGAAGAAGTGTATGGGAGGGCTTAGAGGGAGGAAAGGGAAGGAGAAATGTTGTAATCAAATTATAATTTCAAAGATAAAAATAAATAAATATCTACCATTAATTTATAATATTTATATTCTGAGTTTTATTGAATGTCATCACTTTTCTACTAAGATCATTGTGGGTAGGATGTCAGCCTATGAGCCACTCTTGATCTGAGAAAGAGATCTGTTTTCTGTAGAGAATTTAAAAACAAGAACATGGGCAATTAGACTCACTGTGCTTTTTAATCGTTATTCTGCCTCAGAAACTCTGGACATTGTCAGTGATAAAGCATTCCTTCTAGTAGAAAAAAATGTGTCAGTGCAAGTTCAAAAATTGCCAATTGGCACATTTTGGTCATTTTTGTCTTAATAAACATTGCATTCTTTGGAAGCTTACAATGCAACATAATAACAACAAATAGTGAAGAATTTAATTACAATTATATCTTTTTATAACAATCCTATGTTAGTCATTGTTTATATCAAATAACCAGCAATATAAAAAAGCAAAAGAATTCCAAATAATTATGAAATTATAACCAAATATAATAACATCTTACTATGAACTGTCTAGTGAGGTTATTTTAGTAGAAAATTTTCAAATGTGAAAATTTGAAAGTTTCTAGAAGCAATCTAAAGAAAGAAAATCAGGGACTGGAGAGAGAGCATCATTATTTAAATAATGCACATGCTGCTTTTGCAGAGGTCCTGCGTTTGGTTCCCAGAAACCATAACATAGTAAAAATGGCCATCCTACCAAAATCTATATACAGATTCAGTGCAATTCCCACCAAAATTCCAAGAGAGTTTTTCCCAAATCACGAAAGGACCATTTTCAGCTTCATATAGAAACACAGACAAACCAGGACGGCTTAAACAATCCTGAATAGCAAAAGAACTGTCTGTTGGAAGTATCACCAGCTCCAGTTTCAAGTTGCACTGCAGAGCTATGGTAATAATATCAGCATGGCATTGGCACAAAAATAAAAAGATACAATGATCAACTGAGTCAAATTGAAATCCCATACATAAATCCTATACAGACACCTAATTTTTTTTATAAAGAAACCTGAAATACACCCTGTATTTCATCTTAAACAAATAGTTCTGGTCAAACTGGATGGATGTCTGTAGAAGAATGCAAATAGATCCAGACATATCCCCCTGCACAAGACTCAAGTTCAAATGGATCAAAGACCTCAATTTAAACCAGATACACTGAACCTGATAGAGGAGAAAGTGGGGAATAGCCTTGAACATATTGGCACAGGAAAAGACACTCTGAACAGAACACCAATAGCACAGGCACTAATATCAACAATCAATCAATGGGACCTCATTAATCCAAAAATCTGATGTACAGCAAAGGGCATTGTTATTCAGATGAAGTAGGAGCCTACAGAAAGGAAAAAGGTTTTACCAACTATACATCTGATAGAAGGTTAATGTCCAAAATATATAAAGAACTCAAAAAAAACCTAAATATCAGAAAACAAATAGCCCAATCAAATATTGGAATATAGATATAAACAGAGACTTCTCAAAAGAAGAAACTACAATGGTTGAGAAACACTTAAGGAGATGTTGAACATCCTGAGTCATCAGGAAAAGGCAAATCAAGACTACTTTGAGATTTTCATGTAAGAACAGCCATCAGAATGACAAAGATCAATAAAACAAATGACAGATGGCTCATGCTGGTGAGGACATAAGATAAGTGAAACATTCGTTCATTGTTGGTGAGTGAAAACTTGTATACTCACTATGGAAATCAGTGAGGTGCTTCCTTGATAAGATGTGCTGCCTCAAGATCCAGCAACACCACTTTTGGTCATATACCCAAAGGGTGCTTCAACACACCACAGAGACACTGCTCAGCCATGTTTATTGCTTCTCTATTCATATAGCCAGAAATTGGAAACAACCTAGATGCTCCTCAGCAAAAGAATAGATAAAGAAAATGTAATGCATTTATACAATGGAGTATTACTCAGCCATTTAAAAAAAATTAAATTCACAGGTACATGGTCAGAACTAGAAAAAAATTCATCCTGAGTGAGGTAACCTAGAAAGACAAGTATGGCATGTATTCACTTATGTATGGATATTAACTGTTAAGCCAATGATAACCAAACAACAATTCAGAATCACAGAGGTTAGGTATATAGAGTAAGGGACTTGGGGTGTGGACAGATTGATCTCCCTAGGAAAGGAAAATAGTTATGGATGGATAGATGGGGGTACTAGAAAGGGAGGGTCAAGTGAAGATGGGAAGGAGAGATGTGAACCATGGAGGGAATACAGGAAAAGACAGCTAAAGCTAAGGTCCATTTAAAGAGTAGTGTGGAAACCTAATGCAGTAGAAGCATCCTAACATATACATAAATGGAGGTAATCTAAATAAAATCTCTAAATAATGGGGACACAGAGACCAAAATGGACATTTCTTGTTACCAGGTGAAGCTTCCAGTTACTGGGATTAGGTTACATCAAACTGAGTTGTTGGCCAAAGAAGTTCCATGGGAACCCCCAAACAACCTAGGCTTTTGCCAAGACTATAGATTGTTTGCTCTCCACAAACAAACAGCAAGATCTCATTGCTTAAGACAACACCTATAGAACTAATTGAACATGGAGAAATTGACAAGTGCCTATATAGAGCCTTCTCCCCATGTGCTTCCATCTTTGGCACTGGAAGAAACTCTGCACACTACCAAAGGAGAAATGTAAACCCAAATCCTTTGAATGGTGTCTTACTGGCAAGATATGCAAGAACAATGGTAGTAGAAAGCTTGAGCAAGTAGCCAACCAATATCAAATTTGACTTAAGGCCTATTCCATGAGATGGAACTTGTCTTAATTAGGGTTTCTATTTCTGTGATGAAACACCATGACCAAAAAGCAAGTTAGGGAGGAAAGACTTTATTTGGCTTACTCTTCCACATTGCTGTTCATCACCAAAGGAAGTCAGGACAGGAACTCAAACAGGGCAGGATCCTAAAGACAGGAACTGATGCAGAGGCTATGGAGGGGTGCTGATTACTGGTTTGCTTCCTATGGCTTTTTCAGCTCACCTTCTTATAAAAGCCAGGACCAGCAGCCCAGGGATGGACCTCCCCCATTGATCACTAAATGAGAAAATGCCTTACAGCTGAATCTCATTGAGGCATTTCCTCAACTGAGACCCCCTTCTTCCGATGACACTAGCTTGTGTCAGGTTGACACAAAACCAACCAGTTTGGAACCCATAACAAACATGGCTTGGGTGACCAAGAAACTGAGACTACATAACCCATAAACACAGGGTAACCGAATACTACTGGTCTAAAAACTAAAATAACATAACAATAAAGTGACTCCTAATGACATTCTGCTGCACTCATAGATCGGTGCCTTGCTCAGCCATCATCACAGAAGCTTCCCCCTGTGGGAGATGGGAACTAATAGAGATCCACAGCCAGACATCATGCAGAGAGTGAGAGACCTTGGAACATTCTGCCCTAAACAGGATGTCTCCATCACATCTCTCCCCTCAGGGATGAGAGATCCCTGCGGAAGAGGAAACAGAAAGAGTGAAAGAATCAGAAGGGATGAAGGACAGAATTGAACTCAACAGCACCTATGAAGGTTCCTTGTCTCATAATGTCATGGCATAGCTTTTCCCTTTTCTTTAAATTTTATCTTAGTATCTTTTATTTCTACTTTTACTTTATTTATGTATTTTTTCTTCTCTCTTTTTTTTACCCTAATAGGTCCTTTGTGTATATATTATGGTTTCCAGTTTGCTGTTTTTATAGGATTCCTGAGTGTGAATGAGTAAGTCTGTTTCTGTACCTTCCCTTGGACTCTTTTCCTTGTTTGTTTGTTTTTGTCCTATTCTGATAGGTTAGCTTTTGTTTCATCTTATTATAGCTTATTTTAGTTAGTTATGTAAAATGAATTTAAAAAGCAAAGAGAAGTTTCCTTGATGAACAATGAGAACTATGCTTATCTGTGGGTCTAAGAATAATGTTTAGGATATAGCGAGAGTTTACACCGTGTAGTAAAGTGGTCATAGGTTCTCCTTCAAGATCCCTAGCATACTTTTTTTAATAATTTATTTATTTTTATTTTATGTGCATTGGTATTTTGCTAACGTGTATATCTGCATGAGGGTATCGGGTCCCCTGAAACTGGAGTTACAAACAGTTATGAGCTGCCGTGTGGGTACTGGGAATTGAATTCAGGTCTTCTGGAAGAGCAGTCAGTGCTCTTTCTTAACTGTTGAGTCATCTCTCCAGACCCCTTGACACACTTTTTTAAAAAATAATATTTTAAAATAAGATAAAATGAATTTGTTCAGTCTTGACATTTATGTCGTCATTTGTATTTCTGTGTTCATTTTTTTGTAAACAAAATGTACATCATTTGAAAGTTGTGCATTTAATGTCTTTTTCCTGAAATTAAAATATATAATTTGTTCATGATTTAAAAAGCAGAGATTATTAATCTTGTTCCCAAACATTTAGTTAAAAGTTGATAAACTATTTTAAATGTTGGTAAGTTAACGCCTAACACCTCTCATTTTTTATTCTCCCTGCTTGCTAATGAGAGTTAAGGGCAATTGGGTGAATTTTCATTGTGTATTTCAGCACTTTGCTTTGGAGAGTATTTTTATTCCAGGAATATTTTCTTTAATACCCTAAATCTCTGCCTTTAGTTAATAAAAATGTGTGAGGAACAGAGGGGGAAAAAGCACTTGGCATGTGTGCAACACAGGGACAATAAACTAGCTTAGTTAAGAACCCACTTTCCATATCCATGACATTCGCTCTAACTACTACAGATAAAAAGTACATACCAAGAGCACGGTTGTCAATGTGGCCTAGAACACAGAAGTGGTTTCAGCTACAACTAGCGGCTGACACCAAGCCTGTCTGCTTCTGTCTGAACAGGAATTCCCTAATTTATAGACAGTCATTGTTTTAAGTCCTCTGCTTCCACTCTAGCGAGTTTCTCATGCGATTCACCAATCAGTCTGGGTCAGAGAAGCCGAAACAAGACAGGAATCTCTAGCTGCAGACCAACTCTTCTTGTGTGGCCTCTGTACCAGCCAACGAAGTGGGACCCATTCAGCCACTAGCTGATTTATTCCTTCCTCCCAATCTCCAGCCAGTCCTTCAAGGTCAATTTACTGTTGCTTCCTGTTTTTGCCAAATATTAGCCCTAATAATATGCCAGGTTTGTCTCTTAAATGTCAGAATCAACAACACAAATCAATCATAGTTTTGTCCCTTGTAACTGGCAAGTTATATAGCATTGTAAGGACGGTATCCTCAGTCTGGCTACACAATACTTACTTTCTTCTGCCTCTGCTTCCTTCAGAAGGCTACAGTCACGTAACTCCTTAATCAAAAGTCTATATAAGAGTTAGACTTCAGGACTGGTAAATTCATTTCTAAAGACTTTTTTCCTTTAAAAATACAAATTTTATGTTGTATTTTCATATTTATGTCCTTTACATTCCATATGCAATAAACAATAGTGTTGGAAAACACATGCAACTTTACAGAGGTAAAGCAATATTCCTACACAGCCATCCCACTAGCATTAGTAAGGTGGGGCAATTCAAGAGTGAGCAGGCTGAGCTCTCCCTCCTGTATGTCCTATTCGGAGACCTGTGGCAAAATAAGGAATGCTTGCTATATATTTAAGACAATGGATAGGTGTCCAATAGAGCAGAAATCATTAAAAATCATTAAGTTCTTCTGCTATTCCTCTTGGACAACCTGGCATTTTGTAATGTGAATTATTATGCTAACACCAACAACTGTGGTGATTCCCTGTAATTTAAGGCAGGAAATCGCTGAATAGATAAAGGTCCTTACCACTAAACATGATTACCTGAATTTGGTTCCCAGGTTTAAGGTTTCCCACTTGAGGAAAGAATATTCGCACACAAGCGCGCGCGCGCACGCACACACACAGATATATAAATAAATAAGCGAAACAAGAAAACAGCTTTTTAAATCTACAATTTGCTGCTATTTTGTTCAACGATGATAGTCAACTGTTGGTAAAGAGTAAGACAGTCATAGAATACTGACCAATTTTTCTTAACTAGTAACTAGTAACTACTGTCCCCAATGTCCAGTAGCATGAGCAGATTCAAGGAAGTACAGGGGAGAAGTACTTAGGCCAATTCTTAAATTTTTTTTTACAAGTTGTGGAATATATTTCCACTGACTCATTATAAACTGAAACTGTATCGACTTCATGGTATAAAGTACAAAACAAACATTGAGCATAATTTAGTTAACAATAGAAAGCAGGCAAATAACTTAATCAAATACAATTAAACAAGAAAAGGTAGACCCAAAGACCAAGACATAGACAGATCAAACAACTAAAGTTTGAAAAATTAGATGTTCTTTTGCCCTTATTTCCTGAGGACAACACAAATAACTTGTGAGTATTTGAACTGTACCTATCTGGAATGTAGAGTTGGGATTCACAGTGGGATGTAAGCCTGTTAGGATATTTCCCTAAACTCTGTTGCAGTATGGTTGGTTCCTTCACTGTGTCTTGTTCTTTTTACTGAAAGGCTCCCTTAGGTTTTGTTCAACATAACACACTTTTGTAAAAAGGGGCTGAGATGTGAAAAATATTTTCTTTATTCACAGGAGGTTAATTCAAGCTAGTTATTTAAATAACAATACACTCTTTTATACTAGGTCTGCTAGTATGCTTAGTTTCACTCAATATCGGATTTATTTAAACATTTAAAGAGATAAAATTTTAATGTCAAATATGTGATCTTAGTCTGTATTTTAAGAAATATATTAAAAAGTGGGGAAAGATATTTTTAGAATTTTTATCAAACCTATATTTCTACTCAATGGATTATAAAATATTGAGTCAATATAAATATTATGATCTAAGTTTTGAGACTTCATGAATAATCTTTTTGGGTAATTTGAGGAGAAACTTGCAAGTTCTTAAACTGTTTTAAATATTGTAACAGTTATTGTAACTTATACAGACTAACAAAGACTTAGCTGTTATCTGGGGAAAAAATTAGTCCAAACAAATAATCTAACAAAGTCACAAAACTGAAGGCTGAATTCTAAACAGAACAAATGTGCAATAAGGTTAAAACAACAGTGAGAATCCTCTGAATGAGAAAGCATAAATCAAACTAAATCTGAATTACAGACAACACTAAAGTCTCCAGGATTTCATAATTATTTGAGCATCATGGTTTTCCTTCTTGAAACTCAGAAGTTTGTTCACCTAAAATTTCATCATAGGCCTGTCATAAGAACTCAAGATCAAAAATCAAATTAACTTATGATTTTGTGAAGATTCCCCATCTTCACAAGGCCATTTAAAGATCGTCCATTTTCTTTCAATCAAGTATCTTTCTGTTGTATAACTTCAGTTTGCATTCTCTTCCCCAGCTGTGGGACAATAGTCTTGTACCCTGTAAAGATTTGTCACTTGTATTGGTTTAATAATAATTAATGCTGATTGGCCAAGAGCCAGGCAGAAAGTACAGGCAGGGTGGCCAGAATAGGGGAATTCTGGGAAGAAGAAAGGCTCAGTCTGCAGTCACCACCCAGACACGGGAAGCAAGATGAAAATGCCTCACTGATAAAAGGTACCAAGCCACATGGCTAACACAGACAAGAATTATGGGTTAATATAAGCTGTAAGAGTTAATTAATAAGAAGCCTAAGCTAATAGGCCAACCAGTTTATAATAAATTTAGGCCTCTGTGTGTTTCTTTGGGACTGAACGGCTGCAGGACCGGGCAGGACAGAAACCTCTGTCAAGATTTCCCCTTCTTTATAATCTCCTGGCTAAATGAAAATCATACAATAGTTCTAGAAATGTGACAAAGGTCACCACTTATCACAGAATCCATCATGTGGGACCTCAGAGTGCCTCAGTAGGTCTCCTGGAAGAGTTGGCTAACTTCGCTGGAGCGCAGGTGTCCTATGGATGTGACAAATACAGTGCATGAGAGGGAGGCCTTTCTGACTCATGATTTGAGAAGACACAGTTGCTCCGTCATGGTTAAGGATGGCTTGAGAGCAGACAGCAGCGTCCTGATTGCAGAGTGGATAACGGCTTCTGTTGTAACCCCAGAGAGGCTTGGTGGAAGAGGGGTTGGAATAATCTTCAGTGTTCACCCTCAACAAGACCCTTCGTTCAGTCAAGTCTCATATCTAAACTAACCACCCACCAAAACAGCACCAGCAGCTGGAGAGCAAGCGCCCAAGGGCACGAGCGCCTGTTCACACGTTATATCAAACCATAACAGTTCAATACGAAGGCAGTCAATTAAACCTGAGGCTTTGTTTTTGTCTTTCTCTGGATAGATGAAAGGTTACATAAGTCTTTCAAATTCTCCCTGATGCATCTACTTGCCAAAGCCTGGTGGACAGTGGATCTCTGCTAGCCTTAGACTCCTCGGAGTCTACTCTAATAGTAGTTGCCATAGAGGATATTCGTTGACTGTGTTCCTCATACAGGTCTGCAAGTCTGTGACAGTACTCAATTAAATTCAAATTACAATTTTCTCCTATGATCTCTACTTAAAAGATTAAAAACAGTTATAATAAAGTGAAATGGTTTGTTTGAGGATATACAGAAAGTTGGTATACTAACAGACTCCACAAAACCCTCACACTTTAACCCTATTGGCAGCAAAAGAGAAAATAAAACAGCCTCCTCTTCCTCACTCAAAAAGTACATCTAAGGAGTATTAGCTGACTCGCTTACTGGGCCATTTTCCCTGCCTCCCCACTAGCACCCAGTTACTAACATAATTATTTGCATTAAGTTCAAGTTGAACTGTCTTTCACCTCACATTTAATATTGAAAGAAAAATATAAAATTTGGGGCTGCATAGATGGCTCCGCATTTAAAAAAATTTATTGCTCCTGCAGAAATCCCGGGTTTAGCCCCAGCCCTCACAAGACGGTTAAGAATTGTCTAGAACGCCAGTTTCGGAGGATCTTACTCTCAAATGCTTTCCTTGGGCACCACATGCACACAGTACATGGACAGACATGCATGCAAAACACCCATAAAATAAAGTAAACACATCTTTTTTAAGAAATAAAATAAAAAATTTAAGAAATATAATAATATCTAATAAATCTGAAGGACTGTCCTGGGATTGAGCATTCTAGTCAATGTTTCTCATGATTCAAGGAGAGGAAGGTAGTTTGGGCCTCAAGGCTTAGCGGTTGCTTATTTACAAGAAATGCGTAGCTGAAATGCCTGATATTCTACTAAATTCTGCTTCTGTGACTCAAAAAATTCTACCTGGGGAGAGTGGAGGTACAAGCAAGAAAGACAATAATCCCAACTTGCCTTACCATAGTGTTATGTTTTCTTGCAACATTAATTGTGTAATGTGAATGCTACGTGTGAGGATATTCTATGACGGAACTCGGAACTCAAGCTCTACTGCACAGACGTGAATCATTTGAAAACAGCAGCTGTGGAAGGAAAATATGATGCTCCCCACACTTGCCTTCCCTGACAGTTGCTCTCTGTTGTGCTCTGGACTGAATCTGCTGCCTGGGTATCACAGTATCTTCCTAAAATTGCTATTTCTCTTTTTCAGTAACAGTTTTGGGGATTTTCCATGCTTGTTTCATCTTTTCTAAGAGCTTGGTTAGTTCTAAAGTAACTTTAATGCTGACATCGGCATCCTATATACAATTTACAGATTTTTTTTCTTTCCCCTCTCCCAGAATGGGGTGGTTGCTTTCACCAGTTTATTTTCAACTCCTGAAATAATTCCCTCAAGAGAAAATATGATTTTCCTGTTTAAAAGACATAAGTTAATTTAAAAAAATTTCAACATGCATGTGAGTAACTTACACTGAAAGTAAAGTAATTCTAGAACTCGATGGACCAAGCATCCAATCATTTGTTTATTTGTGTGCACATTTTTAGTGTGGACCTCAAGATCAGCTCCTTTCCGCATTTTGCCACATATTGCTGCTCTGCCCTCTGCACCATGAAGATTTGGGTGGCTGTCAATGAGTTCTGTGACTATCAGTAAGGAGCATGAACGGGAACCATGGCTAAGAATACAGTCTAGGAATGTATTGCTTGCTTTCCTTCCCTACTGAACATCCGGGGACTGGCTAGATGGCATCTTTGCTCCCAAGGCTGCAGTGCCTCTCAAGGTCCCTTTCCCATACATCTACCCTGAAAGTCTTCTGCTAACAAGTTTTATCATCTGCCTAACAGTCATGAAAAACCCTAAACTGTGCTCGGCTACTGAACTATCGCCTACATTGTGTTGAGAAGATCTGACTACAACAGTATCAATATTAATTGAATTGCCCTCAAATGATGCTGGGATAATACAGGGATAAGAAGGGTGTGGCTCATAAGCAAATGCCACATCCAGGCCCTGTGTTGTGGGTATAGAGAAAAGCCTAGGCCTAGTAGGACCTTGTCTTTGATCTCATATTCCTCTGGCACCATCTTTGAATTGCTAGCTACTTTTAGACAAGGACTCACTATTTTATCTCACACTGGGATGCACAGAACCTATAACTATGCTATAGATGCCAAATAACGCAACCCTAATAACAATCACAGATGCTTGTCTATGTCTTAATGCAGTGGTTCTCAACCTGTGGGTCATGATCCCTTTGAGGTGACTGTTTCACGGGGATCTCATATCAGATACTTACATTATGATTAAAGCAGTAGCAAAATTACAATTATGAAGTAGCAATCAGATAATTTTATGGTTGGGGGTCACCACATGAGGAACTGTATCAAAGGATCACAGTGTCAGGAAGGTTGTTAACCACTGCTTATGTCTTTTAAAGACTGTTCTTGAAGATGTATACACTACAATCATTTCATCCTTTGACACCCAGTGACAGAGACAGAGCCACAGAGCACTCATCCATCTTGAACACTTGATTCCAGATAAGATAGTCTAGCTTCCTTGATGTCAGGTACCTCCGTGATGGAATCATAGAAAAGACAGAACTTACATTTAATTTACAAATGAGTCTTACAAAAAGGAACCTACCATGGACTGACATTCTGGAAGGACTGTGTTTCCTTCGCAGAAAGGCTAAGGGCGGAGTCCTAACTGTGAAAGAAACCTGCGCAAATGACAGAACCTGAGCTTCTCTTAAAATAATACTAGTGATCATGACAAAGGAGTTTTATGAAAGTTACAAAAATTAATGTTTGCCTTGTTCTGACACATCCAATAGTCAAACAAAATCCAAATATGATTTTACAGCACTCAATCATGCCTTTCTTAAGGTATACATTAATATATATACATATAAGCATATATGTATATAAACACTTACTGGCTTGTTGTGGTGTGTGTGTATCTGTGTGTGTGTGTGTGTTGTGCATGTGTGCAACAGCATGTGCATGGAGATCAGAAGAAAAATTAAAGAAGTTCACTTCTGTCTTTCTACCATGTGGATTTTAGAGATGGAACTCAGTTTGTCAGGCTTGGTGGCAACTTCCAAAACTTACGTGTGTGTGTGTGTGTGTGTGTGTGTGTGTGTGTGTGTGTGTGTACATATGCATACATACATATATTTTTTTCTAAGAAGCTTAGTCAATATTAGCAAGTTGTTAGCACCCAGTTCTAGTAATTAATTAAATAAACATAGTATCTAATATATACTTTAATTATATTCAATTTGTTTCTAAAATGTTGAATTATTGCTTGCATGAAGAGGACCTTTAATATCCCACTGCTTATGAAAAGGAGGGTGAAAGGATATATTATGAAGATGAGGATATCATTATCTTAGAAAGTATAGACTTGCAAAGTCTTACTTTAACTGCTGTGATACCTATTTTAAACCTCACATGGCTTTGTTAACTAAGTATGGCTTGATATTTATTTAGCTCTTTGCCTGCTGAGCAGAGGACAATGAACCTTCTTTGGATATATTATTGCTGTTAGCTTCTTTTCCTCCAAAAGTACTAAATATTACTCTTGCTAATATATAGATACTTTTTCCCACATTTTAAACACTGTTTACGTTAATAGATTTTTCTAGGTTTTTTAATTAGAATCTATCCACCACTGTTTGAACAACTCTCATACAAATTACAGGTGACTACTTGGTTATGTGGATCATTTTAAACATTTCTGGGGGGATGGGGTAGAAAAGTCTTCCCATCATTATTTTTATCTTACTGTCAAACTTTGTGAGCTGAACCTTAAACATCCCAATCTCCCAACATGAAAACAAAGCCCTTTCCCCTCCAAATGAATGAGCCGCTTGACAGGGCTTTCAGGCTTTAAAGGATATCTTAGCCACGGGTATTATTTTAAGAGGTGAGCAAAGAGGGGAACCCCAAAGCCTAGCTCATAAAATATGAAGGGAAGGTGCAAAGAAGACCTCATAAATAGTACTCAGAACAAGGGATTCATTGTTTCCTCCAGTCCTGTGAGTGGCTCTTGTGATCTCAGCCCTTGTCTGTGTGCACGTTAACAAAGCCTCTTCCTTTGACCTGTGGTTTGTTTGTTTGTTTGTTTGTTTTTAAGCCAAACTACTACATTATTTATGACTGCACAAAGTAGCTATTCTGTATGTTCCTTGTGCACATATACTGAGACATATACTTTCTTTTCCCCAAGCCAGTATTTCAATGCAGAAGGGTGAAAGGGCTTTTTGCTAGAACTAATGTCATTGGAATGTCATTGGGGGTGTTAAATTAGCTTCTGTGTCAGCATGAGGGGGACTGAAGATTTCCCAGCATGTTCTGCACCTGCACACCTCAAAGACCAGCTTTGAACAACTACCTCATTTGCTGCACTTTTAAACTACTTTTAAGAAGTATTTTATTTCTTTATCAGCCTTATCTACATGGTTTTAATCTAGTTCATTATCACCTCTTGAGAACTTAATAAGGGAAATAATTTCTTAATATTAGTGGTGTTGGTCTTCAATAAAGATAATATAAAGAAAAGTTGGATGGGAATTGAATGTTGAATTAGCTTTGTTCAGTGCTGTAGTCTTTTCAATCTTTTACTTTGGTTTATTTTTTCTCTTTTAAATTTTAATCATCTTTAAGAATAGTAAAGTAAAAAAATCAATTAAGTTTTGTCAAAGGGATCCTCAATAGAGTGAGTAAGAGGAAGGCAAGGGGGTGTCAGAGAAATCATTGCAAGGGACAGCAGAAGCCAGTGAATTCTAACGCCCTGGGGTGCTCTCCTCCCTGTAGGTGGAGGCTGCAACTGGCAGATCATTACCTTTTCCTTCTCAGCTACTGAGGAAACAGGAGGCTGTACCTAGATTCTCAAACTGGAACTAATTGATTTTCAACTAATCTAAGCCTTTAGTTATAAAGAAAGCAGGACCAAAGGCAACTCCCAGGAAGGGTGGGAGCAGTAAAGACAGCATGCCAAGAAAGCCTGGGGCTCCAGACACTGCAGAACTAAAAGGGGGAGAATTAAAAGTGTTGGAATTGGGGCAAAGGGTGAGGAAAGAGTGTAATTATAGACAGTGAGAGAGTAAGGAGCTAGAGGTGGGCTTGGGATCTGTCCAACTCCTCCCAGCTGTGTGTCCCTTCCTTCCTAATTCCAAAGCTACTTGTCATTAGACTTTTGAAACTGACTATTTCGTAAATGACCATTAAGATATAATTTTTTTCTTATACTATGTTTATAGTAATCTCCCTCTGGGAGCTGCCCCAGTCATTTGGCAATAAACTAGCTTTAAGAACTTCAATCTAGTTGTCTTAATTATAAAGGAGAATGATTATTGATGAAGAGGGAAAAGGGTTTTGTCCTTAGCAATAATCTAATTCAAACAGAAGGGGAAAAAACCTTAAAGACAACTCCCAGTTTTGCCCAATTTCAGTATTTCTTATTTCAGACATAATCTGTGGATATGTGCTATGGTGGTTTAAATCACCTTTTCTCTCAACACATCACTTATATTAAACAATATTTTGCATGTGTTTATGGATATGTTTATATTATACCTGTCAATGATTTTGTTGGAGAGACTCCATACCCTAGGCAGCATCTTTACAAAGATCGATACATAAGTTCCTCTCCACTAAGTATTTGATCCGCCAACAACAGTAAATACCAATGATGACTTTCAAAGCTGTCAATTGATGACATAAACATTATATTTTTTCTAATACAGGGGGTTTATTGATTTTAAGAAGGGAGCCTTAATTTAGCTCCCTGTGTTGTTCCTTTTATATCTAACATGTTATAAATCATGAAAATGCTAACTGCTGCATCTATATACTTTATACCAGTACACTAATGTATATGCTTAAAATATGTCTAAAAAGGATTTTAAATCAACACAATGACCCAAAAACTACTAATAAAAACAAATGTCAGTTTTTATTTTCAGAAAAATTTATGTAGGTAATGAATAACACAAGTTTCACATTTTTATGATTTTCTCTAAAATATTTAGTCTTGTATCATTTAGTATCATTAAATAATTAGATAAAACATTGCTATCTAATTTTTAAAAATAATTTTAGAACTATCCCATAGGCATATTTCCCAAGACAGGAATTGTACTTAAATATTAAAGGTGTATAATCTAACTGCTCGTTTGTATAAGTACTTCATTCACAAACCAAGTAAACATTTAAGAAAAAGAGATATAAAAAGTAAAAAAAAATTACCAGAAGAATATTTTTATTCCCCATAAAATTAAGTGCTATCAAATTCAACAAAAATTTGGCTGTTATTCAACAATTTGTGGGTGGGGATTAAATCTGCAAAAATCTCTCACTGTAGCAGAAACTGAATTTGGTCTAACCATTTAGATTTGCTTCTTTAAAGTGAACAAGTTGCTAAAAATCATTTAAATGTAAAATAATAAGCTTGATTTAGGTTTAGATGCTTACATACCCTAAGTCCCGTTGTTTATATCTCATTTTTATCTTTTATAAATAATAATACTTTTTCATTTATCAAGACAATACCAATTCATAAGAAAGTTTTAAAATAAATATTTTGTTGGATATAATTCTGGATCTGGATTAAGTTAGTTATGAGAAATGTTACAGATGCCATCCACATACTTATACACGCAGGTGGCTTCCTCAGAACACACCCCCTACTACACTAACTAAACTCATTTAGACTTAGTCTCCACGACATAGAAATTTTTTCAGATACTAAATAAATAAATATCTCTTGAGTTTCGTGAGAGTATGAAACACAATGAAGGTAATATATGCTGGTGAATTACATGAAAAACATTGGAATTTTTGTTCAGTTTATAATGATATTCTACTCTGCCTTTCAAGTATGCTTTGATTTGTCTTACGCATGGAAGAAATACAGAAGTGAGCTTTATACTAGATAGTGATTGGTTATAAAGTGTGGTTATATAAGTAGGCATATTTTACACTTGATCTTAGCCAAAAGGCCTAGAAGCAACAGTAGGCATGTTTTAAGAGTAATAAAACTGTAGCTCAATATACTTCAAGACAATGGCAAAAATTCACCCAGGATGAGAATCCACTTTCTAGTAATTTCTTATGAGATTTGGGGATTATTAATAAAGAAAAAAACATATGGTTTGTTATTTAGGAAAACAGTATCATCACCTGTTTAAGCATGATCAAAATAAGGCTTATGAAGTTTAAATCTATTATTATTTTCTAGAATAAACAAACAATTATGTGTGCTGATGTAAGTAACGGGCTTGTAAACAGTTGTGCCATCACCCTATGACCAACATAAGAAAAATACCGTTAACTTAAAAGCAAAAATTACTTAATAGTAAAACAGGGTTCTAGAAATTATTGAATAAACTGTTTTCTGTTTGCTTTGTTTTCTTATTTTACCTATATTTATAAAAAGTCATGGCATACAACTTCAAAAGTCTAATTATTTTATAAAATAACGGTATATATCTATTGAAAATGATCAAAAGATTCAGGTACTGAAACATATTAAGACAGATTCCTGACTGAGCTGTTTGTGCTTAATCACAAATTTAGATGCCCTAAACAACAACTGAATTTGGTCTAATAGTTTAGATTTGCTTCTCTAAAGTGACCAAATCAATAAATAATTTAAAGGTAAAAATGATGGGGTTTGATTTATAGTTAGATGTTTACATGGTCTAAAATCCATGTAAGATGTCTGCAACTAAACATAGTGATTTCAGTGTTCTACATTTAGCTATGCTGAGCAAAAGCTGTTTAATTGATATTAATGTGAATCCTTGAATTAAAAAAGATGAAAAGTAACATGTTCTACAAGGAATATTTTCAGGCCCCCTCTACTAAGAAGAAACAATCAAACCAATTTGGAATTAAGTCCTATTTGAAAGCTCTTACTCAAGCCTGCTAATTATATGTACAAAAGAAAATGTCACAAGAAAGACCTGCAGAGCACCTGGCATTCAGTGGAGGATGGCTTTCTAAAGCTCAGCACTAAGAGCTTTGTCCCTGGTAACACAAAACATATGATTTAGTAAGCCCCTTCTCCTTCATGCCAGGATTGCTAAGAGTGAATGACCACAGCATAGTAAGAAACATACATTACAAACCTGGCCACAAGTCCCCAAGACTCACTGCCATCTGACTTTTCAAAAAGTATTTCCTTTGAGATAGCATACAAGGATATTTTTAGTAGGTGTAGAGCAAAACATTTTGAAGTCACCCCAAATTACATTTTAATGTAAAATTTTAAAAGGTATTACTTTATAGGGACCTTGACTCTTTAAAATTTATTAAATTTGTTGGTTAAATTTTAAGTCTTATTATGTTTAATGTTACTTTTCTTTAAATGTCTAAAGACAATTCATCTTTAGTTTGTACTAAAGTATTTTAAGTTAAAACGGCCCTTGTAAAGCCATTTTAAGTAAGTAAACTATTTAATATTCCTGTAGAGGGAATGCTAGACAGGGATCTGCCATTTGAGATTGTCAATATTTAAAAATTACTGCAAAGCAGCATCACTGAATAAAAGACGGTTTTAAAACCTGTTCCTTAATATCCTGGTTGATATTTATAGAAAATTATCAATGAAATATCTTTATCTCAAAGGAGAATCTGGGATAGATAAATACCATCAAGGCAAGTTTTATATTTAACTTGCCTATGTCAAAAATCAATTATGTATGACTATATTTTAACTATCACACTTAAGGGGTGTTTCAATTAGGTTAAAATTTCTTTTCTAAACTATTTTTTTCATTGAGCTCCCTCAATTGTTAATATTTGCAGTTTCATTTGATCTTGGTTAATTTCATTTAAAGATTTGTACAATCATTTCTTCCCCTAGATGAAATTTTTAAGTAGCATATGAATATGTATTCACACATTCTTTAAATTACTAACAAAAATGGTTTGGAAAGTTACTTTTATTTTCCCTTACATAAATATTGGTCTCTTCCTTTCTTCATTTCTTTCTTTTTTCTTTTTTGCCCAAAGCATTTTGTCCTTATATATATTTCCTTTTTTATAAATTGCCTTTTATGCACATCTTTAAATTAAATTTAACAGGCTCTCAAAGGACCAAATTCTACCCAAATTGTGACCATTTAATTTTAGCTATCCACATTAAATATATGTGACTCTGTAGCCTAAAGCATAACCTTGTATCACTGTAAAAAAAAATGAAAGAGAAGTTATTGAGGAGAGTTTTATAAAATGAATGTATAAACATGGCCACCTACCAAGAAGCTACTTTACAATTAGAAAAAACTCCTCTTTATAGTAATATGAATGAACAAATAGATGAACAACATACCTAAGTTGACAAAGCTCATGACCATGTCAGCATCATTCAGAAAGTTGGTATCGTGTAGGCTGGCAAGAGGAGGACTCTGGGTAGTCAGCGGGATCCTTGGAGATAACTGCATACGATGAGCATACCCATTAGGAGAGGCTGGGTATCCCTTTCTGGCCTCTTTGGCCTCTCCTGCCAGGGATACCCTCACCAAGTATTCCGACCCTTCAGGATTTTCTTCGCTGGCCATGGCATTGTACAGATCCAGCATAAAGAGGGGTGCAGATGATGCTTGTTTTCCAGGTGAAAACGGCCTGGGTCTGTGGGGCAAGCCCAAAATAGAGAGAATTTCCCTCTGTATTTCCCGTCTTTCATGGTTCCGCAGTCTTCTATAAATAAAACTGGAGTGAACATGATTGTCTCCCAAACCTCCTTTTGCATAACCCACTTGAACCCAGCCGCTCCAGAGGAAGCCCACAAGACCCCTAAGTAAAAATACGGTCCAATGCATTTTTGTACAAAAGCAAAAGTCGATATTTTTAATCCTTCTTGTCCACTTAAAAGTAATAATAATCCAGGTTCCTTGGAGGCACGCTTTGTCAGTAGCTGTGAAGTTGTAAAAACAAATTTACCTATTCTTCATGACAGTGGTATTTCTGAACACAACATACTCAGTCCATTTTCTTCTCCTGTTTTAAATATTTGCAGATACGTCAAGAGTAGTGATTGCTAAGAAAGCTGAAATTCAGATTTCTAATTATCCACAGTTGTTAAGGACTTCTGCAGTATTGATGTAGCAAGAGCTGGCTAAGATTATTCGATCAAATAACCTATGCATTCCTATGTGAATGTATGATAATCAGGCTTTGGTATTTGAACTGACGAAAGCTGGTCTTCTGATAAACTGTAGCTCCCAAGTTCTCTTCACTGGCTCTGACTTCTTCTCAGTGCTTGAACTCTTTCCAAGACAAATCCTGAGGTCAGAATCACAGATCTACGCTGGTCTGCACCTTGCTGTTGGAATTCTATTTGTCCGGCAGCCTAGTGATAACTTCAACATCTCTTGTATCTCTTAGTGTAAAACAAGACCCAAGGTTATACTGCTCAAGTAAATGTATTTCCCTGAGTTTACTTGAAATCCTTCCTGTAAATCCATTCAATCTTTTCCTCCTCCTTACAGTTAATTCCACCTCCAGCAGGCACAAATATACCAGCCCTCTTCAAGAGAGATCTAAGGAGAAATGTAAGCACAACCCTGCTGGGAAAGAAGAGGCTTCTCATTGTAATTTGAAACTGGTAAAGCAAAAAGAAGTTAACCCTTTTGCTACCAGAAAAAGCCTCCATTTTCGCAATTTTAGAACTATGCATACAACATACAACAGTGATGTGTGGGGTGGACAAGTTCCAGGGAGGATAAAAGCCAGTTTTCAACTAGCAGACTGAAAACTTTGCCACCCTTCCACCCAGGGTGTTTTAGGTCTTTTTAGAGGAATGCATTTATTGCACTTCTATATTAAGACTCAGGTTGTAGCAAGTTAGCTTAGTATGTCTCAGTTCCATACTTGAGATTATTTCAGCTTTTTAATGTCATTAAAATTTACTTCTTTAAAAACTGAAAGGACAAATTTACAATTGGAATAAATTTACTGATTCTTAATGACGACCAGCTATTTTAAAGCAAAAAAAAAGTTGACAATGAATCATTAGCAAATATATTCTTCTCCAAAAAAAAAGAGTAGTTATAAAAATTCCGAAATGGGATTGGTTAGCTTTTATTTAATTGTCTATAGAAAAGATTTAAGCAGAAATGTATATTTATTTCTGATTAAATCAATAGTTGAAATAGAAATGTCTAATATATATAGTATCTTCATTCTTTACTTCATTACAGCTCAAATGTAAACACAGTTTCAATGAGATATTTATCGCAAAGTGTACTCAGTACTTTGATTTAAGCTGTGCAAATAAACACCAGTTGTACTAAAGATCAAATACCCTGCGTGACAACACACAGATTAAAAATAGAATTCCTGAACTTTGATGGGTAGAACAGAGAAAGTGTGCACCTTTCTAGAATGCCATACCTAATCTGAGGAAATGAGCAAAGTATGTGTTTATCCTTAATAGTTAATGCCTTTAAAATTTGGAAGTCTGCAATGTTTCTCTGCCTGCTATAATTTTCTTCTCAGGCACGCATTTAACCTTAGCGTTTACAGTGCTTTCATTGTCTGGAACAGCATTCCGATAGCAAGGTAAATTTATCGAGTGAATTCTAGAACTGTGGTGAGACTTTAATGTTTTTTTTTTCTTGGCCTAGAGGTGTCTAGTTTCTTGTTTAATTTCTTTTAACATAGTTCCTCTATGTGAATAAAACAGCCCTATTTCTCGTGGTCTTCAGTTCACTGGTGGATGTGAGACTGAAAGGGCTCCTGAATCTGACGACATACGTCATTTCTCTTGTACAGATTCCCTAGGAAAGCTTGACAGTGCCGCTGGATGTTTACCTCACTGAGAACTCTGCATCATTACAGGATGCCACAGCCTAGTCATAGCGGCAGCACCGATGCTGACACACAGGCATGGTTGTCAAGAGACACCACAAGGCAGGGAAGCCATGCAGACTTGCAGGGGCCAGATCCCATTATAATAAGCAACGGCTTGAACTGCTAAAATTCCTGAGATTTATTTGCTTTAGCATCCAAAGTAAACAGCAAATTTTGGTCATCAGTACAGATTCAGATCAATTACTCCTCTGTGTTTATAAAACACATTGCAGATCAAGTAGGCTATAGTTTTCCTCTGTATTTTAAAAGACATTTTAAAGCTGTGAATTTGCTTTATGTCTCAAGAGCACAAGAGAGTTACAGAGCAAAATCAGCTGCACTAAAGGAAAAACAATTCTTATTACAAAATTATTGATTTTTTCCCCTAAGATACGCTTGAAAAATAAAAATAAGACTGAATGTTACAAGTCTCAAAAACTTTTCCCAAACCATAATTTATAATACCAGTCAGGATAAATGTGACTTAATTGCTTACCCAGGCATATATAGCTTCCATTGTATTGGCATTAAGTTGCTAGCATGCTTGATCAGATTTTAGTATCTACTCTACCTCTGTTTCCCTTCCAATACAGACTAGACTTAGCCAACATTCATTTTTCAAAAGAACAATAAGAGGAGAAAAATGATAAAAAAAATATTCTAAGACTAAACAGGAAGTGCTAACTACTACATGAAAAGGTAGAATCACTTTCAATTGACAGTAAATGTGTTTTATAACATCTCATTTCCCGCACAGATTTATACCTGAGTGTTTGAGAGCAACTTGAAAGATAAAGTAGATTTTGTGTGTGCAGACTAGGAAAGATCCACATGTCTGAGTGCATGTGAAACAAGGGACTGGATATGCTGTATAATCTCACACACAAAAAAAAAAAAGAGAGAGAGAGAGAGAGAGCAGTGAGATTAGGAGAAAGACCTGGCTCATCAAAAGAACTTTTCTTAATGATCACCAAGAGGCATGCCCACGAAAACCCACTCCTTCTCTTGTCACTTTGGCACAGCCCAGCAGCCTCTCCACAGGTCACTCTTTGCAAGTTTCTTTTCCCCCTTGAAATCTGATGCTTCTGTCTCTGGATCTGTGAAGCAATTTTACCCAATTTACCAACCTCAGCTTTCCCAGTTTCTCCAAAATAACTTGTTCAACAGATAGCAGAAGCATTTGCAAGTCTTTTTTGATCTAGAGCTTTCTTATCACTCTTGAGCTTGGGTTGTTGCCATTTTGATGTAGAAGCAAAGTATCTGGAAGGAGTAAAGTCAGTAGGGATCTATAAGACCATTTAAGTGGCTGGTAGAACTGGCAGCATACAGAATTCTGGGAAGGGATCTACAAGAGTCCATTGTGTCCAGAGGAGGGCAGAGCAATGCTGTAAAACTACTCTCAGACAGGCTTGGCTCAGTTTGGTTCTTGGTTTGGTTTTTTGTTTTGTTTTGTTTTTTTTCACAATAGCCTGAAAGGGATTATAATCATGGGCAGCCTATACTTTATCTGATTGCCAACTATTAAATGAAAACTAGGAAATAGATAATAAAGATAATAGAACTTTGGAAATGTTATTGTTGAATAACCAGGATTATATATCTATATTTTTTCAAGATGTTCTCTAGTATATGTGTCTAAACTTGTTTTATATGAGTTCAAGAGAGTAGGTATTAATTAGAATAGTTATTTCTTGAGAAAACAAAGCAACAATTAGCCATCAAAAAGTAGACGTTCTTAGGGAAGCATCTGTCTCATGATCCCATAACTACTGGATTCCAGCTCTGTCAGTGTTAGATAACTACTGTGACTTAAAAGAGAAAAGAAATGTGTAATGAGTTACATTCACATTCATAAATCCTCTGCTATATTATTACAGGGAAATTCTATTGAATTAAAGCTACCCTTGACAGATGTGATTAGTTTCTATTCCTGTCAGCAAATACCTCATTCTTTTGAATGGCAATGGCTCGTTTTATTTGTGCAATGGTTATCCTTGGTTGTCAACTTGACAGTATCTGGGATCAGCTAAGAGACATGCTTCTCAGTGAGTCTGCAAGGTATCCACCGGATCATTAACAAAAGGGGAAAGCATTACCCCGGAGTGGGCAACCGTCAATGGGCTCTCTAGATATAAGCCCTGATTCTTATGCTTGACTTCTTTCCTTTTTGGTGCGTGCGTCTACTCTGCTGCAGGAGTAGCAGTTGCTTCTGCTATGGCTGCCGTCCTTTCTGACAATCAGAACCCAGATTCTTCAGTCTTTCAATGTGACCCAAAGACCAGCAGTTCCCCAGGGTTCTCAAGCCTTCTATGCCATGTGGAAACGGCTAAGGAATCCATATCATGGACTGAGGAGGTACTGGGTTGTCCATCTCATCAAAGCACAGGCAGTTACTGCTGGATAACCCACCCCATCACATAATTCCACCTAATTAACACCCATTCTATCAGTTTTGTTCCTCTAGAGAACTCTAATTAATATAATGTGTTTGAGGTTTTGCCCTGGTATTGTTTTTATGGCCCATATTGCAATGCAAGAAACTCTGAAAGTTAGCACAGTTTATTAATTAGATTTTAGCAGGAATGAAAACTGCCTGCAAAGTCTCAGCAGAATGGAGTCGCATAGAGGACAGAAAACGTGGCGCGTGGAGAAGAGCACTAAACAAGGCATGTAAATGAGGGCCGGAGTCCAAGTTCTTAAACCCACGCTGCTAACACTTTACACTCCTGCAGATGGCTGACTCTAACCAATATATCAGACACTTAAAACTTGTAGGAGTATGACAGTTCAAAGACAGGTCTGGTTGTCAATTTACCCTAATAATTCCCATTGGCGACAAGACAACCCTCAGAAGAAAATAAAGTGTATAAATGTCACTCTTAATGGTCAAAATGATACAATTTAAAGAAAATATTAAAATTACATAATACAAAAATTTTTTAAATGCATGACTGTAGTTTTTCATAGTATCTTTTGTTATAGTAAATACAAAACATTTTGTTGTGGTCTGGAGAGATGGCTCAGAGGTTAAGATCACATACTATTCCAGGTTTGGTTTCCAGCATCCATGTGGCAACTGGATCCAGCCAGGGGATCAGATTCCTTCTTCTGGCCTCTGTGGGCACCCCACACACTAATGGTGTATTTACCTATAGGCAGGCAAAACACTCATACACATAAAAAGGAATAACTCGTACAAAGGACTTCATAGAATTTTCCTCAGAACTTTTAAGATAAATTTAAAGCCTAAGAGAGTATCCTTACATATATCACAGAAAGTGTCCAATAACAATTTTAAAAATCACATATATATACATATACACAAATCCTCTACAGATTAAGAGAATATGGACTTTGCTTTGTAATGTGCAATATCCTTAGGAAATATAATAATGAGTAACATGAATAATAACTAATATTTGAGTTGCAATCATATTAAAAACACTCTAACACAGAAGTTTTCTGGTAGGGATGAACATAGACAAAGGATAGTTTAAGAAATGCCAATAATTAATTGCATAAGGACCAAGCACATCACAACTCTTGATAGGGACTCAAACATTAACACTTTTACATGATTATCATGTAATCAAAGTTGAAAACCCCCAACAAATATTTTGGGACAAATGTAAATGACTGTACATCAAAAGGACTATGTTTCATGGTTATAATAAACAGATTTCCAAATAAGAGTAAGATTTTTTTAATTGTTCATTGATTCTTAATAAGATTCCATGATTTTTAATAAATGTTTATTTAAGTAAATACACAGTGTTAATTCCAGAAAGTCTTTTATCTCAACCATACTCTAAATACTAGCTTTTTGGATGTGTTGTGGAAATAAACAGGTTGGTTGCTTCTAAAAAGATTTGCTCAGGTATTGAAATTTAAATTCAGAGTAAAAATACAGTTTCCTATACAAAGTCTGCACTATGTCATAATTTAGACACAGATCAATTTTAAAATGGCATCTATTTACTGCACAATTTTCTTGGCTTCACTTATAGTGCTTTCTTGAGCTATCATGACATCATGAGGTCTCCTTCATTATATTACACAATTCAGTTGGAAATCCAGTCATCTGAACTCACGAAAGTAACCTTCGGGCTATGTTGAATATATCAGTTTTGGAGTGTTGAGACTCTCAGCGTTTGGTGAGGCGCGTGCGCATACATTTCAGACACAACGCACAGGCTTTCGTCTCAGTTTGCCGTTTACATTGGATCCCTTCCCCATCTTCACTTTCAAGTTACTTTCTACATTTAAATCCTATTATTTCTGGTTTTATACTTTATTCTCTCTCTTTTATTGATGTGTCCCCTTCATTTACAATGAGCTTTATCTGTGTCCCTAATTTTAAAAGCCTTATCACCCCCACATCCACCCACCCCCAACCCCCACTCCATCCTCTTATCTAGAACTCTCTCCCAAGTGTCACTGTTTTCTTTATCTCTCACCTTTCACCAGCTCTCTTCCCAGAAAGCAGGATTTTACCCTGCCCTCCACCTTCTTTCTTCTTCCTCCGGAGTTGCTGAGTCGGTTTATCTTCCACAGTCACACATTCCTTAGCACCAGAGTGATGACATTAAGTCACAATCTGACAGTACACCCACCCCCAATTATACCTTTAAGCTGCTTCTCTGGAAATGGAGAGAAATGCTGGTGACAGTTTCCAGCCACAGATATAATCCTTTGGAAAAATAACTGTTAAAATACTTCTGACCAAAATTAAAACAACAGGGAAAATAATAACATCATAACAATAAAAATAGTAAAATCCAAAGAAATGGCTCAAATTATTTATTATCACTGAAGTTTTAGCCAATGTCATTCCACACTTGGGATAGAGAATAATTATCATTGGACTGAAGGCATAACGTCTTACTTTCAATATGTTTAATCCTATTTTGTGGTACATTTGTGTTAATAATTGAGCTCTAATTCAACACGCAATATAATTTCATGTTATGTCTCATCAATGTCTTTGTAATGCCTTTTGATATCATTCTAGAAAACTTCTCTAGATATAATGTTTGTCAAAATTATATTACTTTCCAACCACTTTTAGAGAAACAAATTTAAGCTGAGTTGTTTATAATCTCTACTGTCATTCTGGAGTTTCTCATACAGAAATATACTACCTATTGCACATAGGTTTGCTGTTGGTATTTGCCATTATATGCTGGATATCAAACAGAAAATGGTAGCAACATCAATAAATTTCACATATGAATTGACAAGCCTTGCCAGCAGGCTTGCACATATTTTTAAACATGCTTTTTAAAATCAATGAGAAAGCCTTACCTGGACATTGATTAGCATTTAGTAACAGAGTGAAGCAAATGGCAACCAAACTGGCCACGCTTTTAGGAGCCCGCTAGGTAGCCTAAAGCAGTTTAAACACTCTCAACCTTCCTTAGTCAAAATCTTCAGATTTTGACCTTTAGCTCTACAGTTTTGAGTACAATCATACATTAGCATAACTCCCCAAACTGTATAGATCATCACATACATTGATATCAGAGTCATTTAGATAAATAAAACCAGTAACTACAGAGCATGATCTTTGAAAGTTGTTGTCTATATATAATATGGGTGCTATTATCTTTGCAATTATCCAAACACTGCTAGAATCTTTCCACCAAGTAACTAACATGCAATGTGCTTAAAGAATGCCATAAAATTCTTTGGTTCTTTTACTTATTTTTTTCCACACCCAAGAGTTGTGAAAGAGACTTGTAATAGGCATAGTGCTTAAAGAAGAATCTGCTTGAGATTTACAACCAGGAACCCAGGTTGACATCATACTGTCTGAATGACTTTAGAATCATACAACCAGAGGGTAACCAGAAACAGTAATTAAACTGAACCAGTTTCCTCAAGGGTGAAATGAGGGGAAAATCTCTTACTGTGAAGTATTGAATTCATTAAGCAAGAGGATGTATGAGAACATGTTTCATAAGTGTCAGTGTTTCATAGCTTTATTACCATGGCCTAGTAATAATGAAATTCTTTTTCACTTTGGTATTGATAGTCTTACACTGACAAACTAAGACATAGTGTTTATATTCTTTAATCAGTTAATCAGAGACAAAGAATATACCATCCTCTGAAGTAACATTGTCATGTCCGTGGATATACAACAACCAGAATTTTACTGTGTTACCTTTCTGTACAATCTGCTCACATTTGGAAAGATATACAGCCTTTTCCCGCTACATGGGATTCTCTCACAGTTTATCGGTCCATCTCAGATCTGTTCCACCAGAATCCTAGTGCAGTGGCAAAGTCAAAAAGAGAAAATAATTCTTAAAAACTTATCTAACTGTTCTATCACTCACAAGTAGTTAACTCTGAAGTGCACATTTGTTCCAAAGTTCTCGATTACTGTTGATGCGATATAGTTCACTTAGAAACCAAGTGAGTATTTCCTTGGCTCTGAGTCAAGTGAGCATTATACAACCAACCTCTACAGCACAGAGGCCACTGACAGCAGGATGTGATAGCTGCCAGTCGAGGCTTTTACTCTACCTACTTCGAGTCACAGAATTGATTCAAATGCTAGATTTGATGCTATCTATTCTGCTACATGTGCTAAAAAATCACTTACCACCTCCACCTGTTATTCAGAACATTCCCATGCAGGTATTTAATTTTCACACCTTCACTGAAATTATAAAAAAAGTATTTAGCATGCTAATATGCATTTAGAATAAAAGAAACAATTAGTGACATGGGAATACAGTATGCAACATTTTCCAAGTAAATTTTACCATGAAGTAACTTATTTAAGTACCTGGTTACTGTTATGCAAAATATACCCTAGGACTGATCTTCCACCAGAATGTTTTAAGGGAGAATTAATCTGTCTCAAAATACTTAGAGAGGCAAAATAATATGGTGATTAATATGTATGGTCTCAGAAAACAGACAGAAGTTAAATGTTGGCCCTGTGTTTCATAGCTTTGTAACCACCTATTGCCTGGGTTTTCTAACCATTAAGATAAAGATAATGATAACCCCTATCATATAAGATTTTATAAATATTAAGCAAATTAATTAAGCATAAGAAGATTTTAGTTGGAATGTATAAAAATTTAGCTAGGAATTGGCACTCATTAAATAATAATGATAGATTCCATTAGATTCCACTGCCTCTTGTAAATTTCTTTTAAGCATTATTGCACTGTGTCAGCTAGAAGCCATTTGTTGACAAGAAAGCTCCTATCTATAGTAAACAATCAGCCACAACATTTATCCCCTCAAGAACATTTTCTTCTGCCAATGTGACCCATGACAAGACTAGCCAGTGTTTACCAAAGGCACCAAAGGAACTGTAACTGAACATGTAGGGAGTGCTTTTTAACTGGAAAGGTGGTCTCACTTTTTAATTAAATAAATTCTTAAAGAAATAGAATATATAAGTAAGTAGTGCTAGCATGAGTCCAACGTATAGAGTCAATTCCTGATTCTGAATTTTCTTTCCTTCACTGAGTCATTTTGATCATCACTAGGGCTCTCTCCACTGAGAAGCAAGGCGACAGAAGATTAATGGAACTACAACTAGTCCACCCTGCGCTGTCTCAGAAATGCCGGTGATGATATGTGGTTAAAGGGATTTTAAATTAAAAGTGTCAGTTAAAAAATTCTTCGTGTTTGCTGGGTGGTGGTGGCACACGCCTTTAATCCCAGCAGAGGCAGGTGGAACTCTGAGTTCGAGACCAGCCTTGTCTACAGAGTGAGTTCCAGGACTGGCTCCATAGCTACTGAGAAACCCTGCCTCAGAAAAAAAAAAAAAAAAAAAACTTTGGCACCAACACATAACACTAAAAAATTAATGCATCTTATTCTTTTTCACAAAACTGAATATTAAAACTTATTTTGATTAACCAACTAAAGATGACCATTATGCTAACACATAGTAACCTGGCTTACGGTTTCTTTAAAATTGACAATACTCTGTAGAGTTGACTGCATAGCCTAGTATTTCCAAATACAATGATTTTCTACCATTTATATAAAATAGAAAGAGACAGAACAAATTCCCAAGTTTGAAACTGTAATCACAATAAATGGGAATTTTTTTTCCTCACATATGTAAGAACAGAAGTGGAAGTCCTGGGTGTTTGGACAAACTCAAAACTAAACTCCTCGTTCTGCTTTAGAACTGTGATGTCAGGCTTTAGTTAAGATATTAACAACCCACGGCACTGCTGCCAGACTCTAGAAAACAATGAGTTTTTATCCACATGCTGGCAGGCTATGACTATAAATGATGTCACAAAGCATCGCGAGAATAGTATTCTTAAGACTCTTGGTTACGTCAGGGTAACTAGTTTACTAGGGTAAACCACTAACTCTTACTTTAAGAAAACTGAAGCTGGAAAAATTGCTCAGGGGCTAACAGTGCATATTACTCTCCAAAAGTACCCAAGTTCAGTTCCTAGCACCCACATTAGGCTTTTTTAAAAAAAAAAAAAAACTGGATTTTGTCCCTGATAACTGACTGCTAAAGCAAAGTCTTGCCAGGACATACTTGCAAAATAATTTTGCCTCAGGTAAATTTTGACTCAGCGTTTGCTTAATGTTTTGGAACAAATTTAGAAATTTGGGTAGAATTATTTTTTATTTTTCAGTTGTTTTTATTATAGCACTAAGATTTTTATTTTAATATATTTACTCCAAAAGAAGTAACTCATTCCTGGCACTAAGGTTTTGGTTTGTTGGCTTCTCATGTCTAGTAAGGTTACCCTGTTGTAGGGTAATTTCATTTTTGACTCTTTATGTATATAGATATGCATAGCGTGCGCACACACACGTGTGTGTGTGTGTGTGTGTGTGTGTGTGTGTGTGTGTGTGATAGAATATAAAGAAATCAAGCTGTAACTACCCAAAAAAATCTTCATGCAAACTGGCTGCTTTCATAGTGCTGGAAGATATTGTGTGGGCTGCTGGAGGAGAAAAGTGAACATCAATCAAACCCAGCTCTGAACTCTACAAGCTACAATAATCAGTGGCCTGACTAGACATGCCCACTGAGGTAACAGTAGTTCAAAATGTCATGAGAGCAACCAACAATTTTCTGTTTGGATATCTCCTGCTCCACAAAATGAAACCCATACCAGGTACTGTTACTGAACCAAAAACTAGACAAGTCATAGGCCTCAGGAGTGAACCAACAACTATCATGTTGCTAAATGAACATAGCATCAAACTGACTTCTAGTAACTTGTTGCTATGACCATAGATCAGTGCTTCTCTCAACCCTTATCTGGCGAGCTTCTTTTGCAGTAGACAGTGATCACCACAGGGTTCCACATGCACAAAGTGCAGATGCTATAGAATGCTTAGCCCTAATTGGAACAGGTATACTCCACTCCTTCCTCCAGAGGCTGAAAGATCCCTGCAGAAAAGGGGGCAGAAACAGTGTAAGATCCAGACACAGCAGATGCCCACAAAAATGCAATACTTTCAGAATACAGGACAGCTGCACATATGAAATCTCCTGATTGTGGCAGAGCATGCACAAGAACCGTGCAAGTCCAAGTCAGACCAAGTACCAGCTCAGAGAGAAGATGGGAACACCAAGTCCTATCCCTAACTGAGAAACTATGGGCAACTGTTAGTTTCTGGAAGATGGAAAGTCAGTTTTCCCTGTGAGTGTAGTCACTGGTAAGTCACCCATACTCCAGGGGAAGGTCACATATCCCAGAATATCTGGGCAGCACAAATTTGCATTTATGGGGGTCGGGGAAGAACACCAAGTTAGATGAGTGTGGAAGAAGGGCAGACCTGGGAAGCGTTGAGGGAGGGAACCAACGCTTTCATCCAAACATGTATGAAACTTAGAAAGAATAAGATATTTTTAAAAAGAATATTTGCATATGTGTTCATTCTGTTCATTGTTGTTTATAAATGGTTATTATTTGTTTCTTGGAAAATCTTCCAAAGTGAGCATGATAGTGGAGAAACATTGACACAAACATGAATTTTGCATTGCTCCCTTCATGAAAATAAACCACTGCCTTCATACTGTCACAATGAACTAATCTAGATGCAAGACTAAGTAGATCCCCAAAGAGATGAGCAATGGCCAAGTATGCAGAATGTACAAAACCTGTATGTTGACTGGAGGATGGCTTTGAAAATCTTTCTCTACTCTCTCTCCCTCTCTCTCTCTCTCTCTCTCTCTCTCTCTCTCTCTCTCTCTCTCTGATGTTTCTGCCTTTCTGCTATACAGATCAAATCATTCTATGCGAAAATTCTATAAAACTGTTATTGCGAAAAGCATTTCCCTTCAGTTACAATTATTGTTTGGTGTATGTGGTAGGAATGATATTGCTTGCTATTTCTTTAAAAATCCCATTCGAGGCAGAACACGTTTGAAAATTTTACCTCTAGAGAAATGAAGCTTCACTAGTAACCCAGTAGGACACTGCCACCTTTTGGTTGTATGAAATTTTAAACTGTTAAAAGTTACTGATGTTGTTTTCAATGGAAATGTTTAAACAACTAACTTTTATAAATAATTATCCTATCATTGTTAGTTTGGAAATGTAGACCTTGAAGTTTTGTTTCTCAGTTATGCTACTTTTTTTAAGTATTAAAGTTTTTCATTTTGCTAGGTTCACCTAAAACCTTTTGATGAAGTATGTGGAAATCATTGTTCTTGCTTAATTCTATAAAGAATGGTTATGACACAATAATGAAAATCACAAGGAAACGTTCCCATTGCAGAACTCAAGCGGGAACCCTCCATGCTGTTTCTCACAGCACACCATGCCCATCCTTGCATGGCCAAATCATAGTACCACGCTCAAGATCACCAAAGTGCTGACTGCATTTCTCAGTAGCTTCATGTTCTCAGTAGCTCATGGTTTGTTGAGTGTTTAAATTATATCAAGCAATAGTACCTTCATCTCAATATGTCTAAAAGGAAATTCATTAGCTTCCTGGCTTCCTATAATAATGTACACAGTCTATATTATAATCACTATCAAATATTCTGTGTTTATGGTGTTATTTTTTGTTTTAGTAATATGACATGCTTCCTACTCTTAGAAAATGATATTATCTAACCTTTAGACCTAAGGGAGAAGACATAACTATATGTTTCAGTGTGTATTATGGACTTGAACCCAAATTTCTATTGATCTTTGTAAGAAACTTCAAATCATCAGTGGAGAATTTTTGAAAGAATTATAACCAAGCAGTGCTCTTATCTGAGTTTTCTTTGTCTAGTCTCCAGTTGAGTCGGAGCAACACAATGGAAATGTGTATAGACTATAATGACCACTGGGACTTTTCAAAACTTAAATGCCCAGATACATCGGAAAGAAACAAAGATAGTCATGTCACAAAAACCAAGATGGAAGCAAGTGCAAAGGAATGGATTAACCACCACTGTTAAACAGATCAGAAATCTAGGCTTCTTATGAAGGTAATGCTTTAGCAGGATCTAGATGAGGCCAAACAATTGAATTTTTCTAGTGTTCCCCATTTAAACACTGATTTAGAATTTAACTAACTCATTCCCTGAGTGAAGGAACCAAAAATCATCTATAGGGTGTAAAATTACTTATGAACCTTGGAAAGGAACTTTCTCTCCAGTGAATTTTGGAAAACATAATGGCCACTCTTGTGTGCTTGCCTCTTTCAAGATCTTCTCATGGCTTCAGGGGCTGCAGCTGTGGCACGTTCCTTCCGTGCCCTGATGCTACCCTTAGTTCTTACATCTGCCTCTTATAATCAATGAGTTCCTTCGAATCAGGGACCATTGCTTTTCTACCTTTGGAACTTCAATGCTAGACAATGCCGATGTGAATGACTATTGAGAGTCATTCAGATGAATGTTGGCTATGCAATATTCCAGGAAAATATCCTGAAGGCTATGAAAACTTCCAAAAGTAATTCTAAATATATTATGATTTCTAAAAGTTAGAGCATATTTCAAGTTTTACACTCAAGTAGATAAATATATAACATTCTTCCAAAAATCTGTACTTCATTTTCAATCCCCATTATAAAATTTCAGTCAACTCTACTGAAAAATAACAAAATTTCTGTCTCCTCATATTTCTTTCCAAAGAACATTTAACTCTATGTCATAAGAGTACAACTTCTCTTTGTCTGCCCTGCTTTGTGGGCACCACAATGCAAAATCAAAGGTGGCTTCTGGGATCCTGATGGCTAACTGCTTGGACATCATTCCAGTTCACAAAAGGAAAAAAACAGCAGAGGAACAACAAGTCTGAGCAGAGTCGATTTGAGGATGTTGTCATCCAAATGCCTGGGTGGAGAGATTGGCCCCAGGGCACTGGTGTTATCTCGGAAGTAGAGCTCAGGAAAAGACTGAAAGCCCTGTGCTTCGCCTACCCTGTGGTTCACCTACAAAATACCTGGCCAAGGTAGCTCTAAAACAAACAAACAAAGCACACGTGGTACAAGATGTAGAGATGGTTCCGTGGCTTGAAAGTTTGCTCTGTAAATGTGAAACGTGCCATTCAGATCTCTCAGCCCCCTAGTGACAAGTTATGGGTAGTGCAGCATAAGCCTGTAACTCCAGAACAGCGCAGGCAGACAGGAGATGTACCGGGTCTTGTTGGTTGCCAGACTTGTTGAAAAACCCCCTAGTCTATATATATGCAAAGGCACTCCCACAACAGACAGACACACAACATTAGAAATCATGCATGGAACATGGAGGATACACGTGCACAATAGAATAGCAGGCTAAACCGCTGTGAAGAGAAAGAAAGCATCAGTCCACATGAAAGCAGTTTTCTTTAAATAGCTGGACAGACAGAAAAGAAACAGATAGTCGCGTTCAGATAGCGCTCGGCCAGAAGATAGAAACAAAGGTGAAAGAAAGTTCAAAGGGGTGGAAAGATTGCCATTATAAAGGCCACCCAAGAGAAGTAATAAAAAATTATATACTCTATTGCGCCATGAAGAAATCATGAAAGACCTTTGTTCAAAAATGTCTGGCGAGATAGCCTAGATAGAAACCAGATTTCAGGGGCGCTGAAAGCAAAATCCATTTTGATATAATGACAGCTATCTTATAAAATATCTTATGACTAAAAGGAAGGAGAAAGAAAGCTTGCGATCTAAAGGACAGTTAGAATAGTGGATCCAGTGAGAACAAGAGAACACACATTTCACTAGTCTGTTAGTATTAGGTAGATTTGGGCTGTGCCTTTCTCTTCACTTAATGAAGACTTACAGAAACCTTCGTGGTTGCTCTGTGAATCACTTCCGGCCAGCGGTTTCATATTTGTCCCATTCTTTACTACTCCTGCCGAGACTCCCTTAAGTCTACTGCCTTCTGCATCTCCTAAGTCGTCTGCAACAAGCACACAAGCTGCCTACTGAAATGCTGCTTTGTCTCACACATCTGCAGTGTTTCCAATCTTCCTCTTCTCATTATAGAAAGTGGACAATGTACAGGCAGAGAGTGGGAATCTCAAATCTGACACTCCCTTGAATGGTTAAATTCTGGTTTTCTATGACTTCATACTGCTCTGTGATTCCTTTAAATGTCTGGTGATAATATTCTGTCTATTTTCATCAAATTCCTTCTCACCATGTAAGACTTGGTCCAGATGTCATCTCCACAGGGTCATTTGCTTTGATCTCCCTACGTAGAGAATAGAAGATCCCTTTAATTGAGCAATCTGACTGTCTTGAATTTTCATAGCTTCTCTCACATTTTTCACGTGCTGTAGGTGTGGAAGTTATTGGTGTACTTAAATGTTTCCTATGAGACAGTATATAGCCTGAAGATAGAAAACACACCTCCTGTATCTTGAGATATATATATCACAAAGCTTTGCTCAGTGAGTATGTAGTGGTACTAGAAATCTGTGAATCTATGTGTGAACTTTGGTAAAGGAAGGGAAATGAAGAGAAAAATCAGGTAAAAAGAATAACACAGACTTATGGTACTGTCTATTCAGTAACGAAGCCATTCAAATCTCTTTATAATTGTTATTTTGAATTGTCACAGACTGTGTGCCAAAAGTCTTCTTAACCCATATGCCGTGGTAGAAATAGTGTTCACAGTAGATCCTCCAGAACACAATTAAGACGCATGAGCCTGAATTTGGGGGATTTTCTATACTAGGCAGAGTTAAGACGCTAAAGGGCCCAAATTTCTCATTATTGCAAAAGAGGACTAAATTAGGGTTAAACTATTGGGTCTCTGGAAATTGTGCAAATATCTCTAGTTTGATTCATGAAGTCAATGTGGAGTGTTTTTCAGACCCAAAACATTTCGTGGTGCTTAGCACAGTGTATTAATAACACACTACAGCACTTCCTCAAGAATCTTAGAGTCTGGTGGGAGAAACAAACAGTTGACAATAGATGAGATTGTTACCACTTCCTCATAGGGATAGCCTCAGACTTACCATGCACAGGGAGTCTTAACCGTTGTGCTGTGATAGTCTGAACTGGCTGCCATCTCACACAGTGAAAACCGCGGCACTCAGGCTTAGGTGAAAAGCAGGGATCATCCTGCAGACAGCAGCACACACTTCAGCTTCAGCGCCTCAGCCAGCACACCTGAGGTCTGGCTGATCTGGTTGCTGCAGACCGGCTCTGGTAGACTGCAAGGAACCCACAGGTTCACATCTTCTGTGGAAACAAAAACAGAAGCTTTTTTCCAAAGTAACATATCCTTAGACTCAAATTTTGAAGTCAAGGCACCTTTAAAATATATGTGGTGGTTTAGCTTAGCAGCCCCCAGAATCAAATGTTTTTCAGCAGTTAACTCGTTAATAGTCAAAAATCAAAAAAACACAATAATACACATAATTATATATATTTAATATATATTATATTAAATATAATATCTCTATGTATATTCCACCTTTACATGACTTATTTTTTTACTCTATTACTTTTTAATATTTATTTTTTTTATCTTTACTCCTTTAATCTATGACTGTCTGCACTCTTTTTTTCTCTCTCTCCTAAGCCCATGTACATTTGTTGAACAATGTGACCCATTCAGAGGCCTTTTTTGTCTGAATCTGTCTTATTGTGTAACTGTAATCATTTTCTGACCAGGAGGGGTTTTTTATGCTAAGCAGGTGTGGCTAGGACTAATGCTGCAGCTTTGCCTGTTGGCTCCGTCCCATCCAGGGCAGAGGTATGTCCACAGCCTCTGCGAGCTATGCTCACCGCCCCAGCCCCAGACATGCAGCAGGTCTGTGTCACCATTTAAGCAACTTATAGTACTCTGTTCACAAACCCTGTTTAAGTGCTCTATAGCAGGATCTCCCAAAAGAGCCAGAGCCATCAGTGCCACCAGTACAAACCAGGAAGCCATCTCTTAAAGAAGCTGCACCTCTGCTTGCAGCCAGTTCTGATGGCTGCAGACTAGTTCTGGTGGCTGCAAACCAATTCTAGTTGCTGGAGACCAGTTCTGGTGGCTGTAGATCAGTGCAGAAAAGAGTTCAGGTTGTCTTTCTTTTCTCCTCCATCCTTAGAACATTCATGTTGTCTCCACTCCTTCTGTGCTGGACTTCAAGGCAGATTTAGTGTAGATCAGAGTTTTCTATCAGAAATAATAATTCCACTCAGAGAGTGCACTGTATGTATATATATATATATATATATATATATATATATATATGTATATGTATATATATATATGTGTATATATATAATTAAAAGTTTTTCTACTAGCTGCATTTTAAGTAGAATTATTGTAATTAATTTAATAAGGTATTCTTTTAACCCTATATATCCAACATATTAGCATTTCAACATGTTACCAAACACTAATGAACTACTTTTTATTTTGATGCTATCTTTGAAATCTGGTGTTGCATTTCATGGTCAATACACATTTATTTCCTACTAGCCACCTGTCAAGCACTGAATAGTGGCTTCTGTATTGTAATTACATAGGTACGTATGCAACATGTACACAGGAATGCCACACTGTAGACTCAGCTCTAGATATTTGTCAGACCTGGGGAGACTGAGGCACTGAATGCCCATGGGGACAGAGTCAGAACACTGCAGCTAAGCATTAGTGTGTCTTGTCTACCCTTCTCTCAGTTACCAAATTTGATGGAATGGATACATGTAGTTCTTTGGATCTTGTCAGTAGAAATCATTGCATATACTTAGTTCTCTGTTTGTCTTTGTCTTTATGTTTCTGAGAAAGAGTCTCACTATGTAATCTTAACTGGCCTGGAATTTACTGTGTAAAACAGGATGACCTAGAATTTGTGACAATGCCCCTGCATCTGCCCTCTAGGGTACATTATAGGAGGTGCAACCATTAGCTGCTACATTTACTTTTAGAAACTAGAGATCCAAAATAATATTAAAGAGTGGTGTGTAGTGTGTTCTTGCCCTGATGCAAAAAGAAGTGCATCCAGCATTATCCCGTTATGTAAACTATTTGTCCAGAATGTCAGGATGCATATTTTATAGTCATCATTCTTAAGGCAATTTTTAATTCTCAAATAACTTATGTGCTTTTGTTGCATAAAGAATCTAGATTTCCCCCTTTTTTAATCTTCTAGGAAATTTATATACTTTCTAATAGCAAACCCAACTTAAATCTGGAACATAAAAATTTCAAATTATGTTTTTTATGTTCCTTGAATTCAGTTTAACAATATTTGCTTAGATTTTTAGCATTTATACATTGGTCTGTAACATAGTTTATTAACTTTGTCTACTTTTAATATCAAGATTATTTTGTAGTATAAAAAAGAGGGCAGTTTCTTTGGTTTTTCTTTTGTCTAGAAAGTTCCATATAATAGAAATAATCCAATTCTTTAAAAGTATGTAGAATTTATATCTATAATTCTCTAGATCCAATGCCGCCTTTGTGGAAGATTAACCATTTCAATTTTTAAATGTTATTGAACTACTTAAGTTAAAATAAAATACATGAAATCATAAAAAAGAAAGCCAAAGAAAACTGAACTGGATATGCAGGCAGAACAACTGACAAGGAGAAATGAGTAAGAAGTTTGTAGACCTGAACAAAGGTTTGAAAGATCAGTACAATTTAAGACATTTTTGAAATTAAAATATAATTACATCATTTACCCTCCTGCATGTAACTCCCACTCCTTGCTCCTCAAACTCATGGCCTATAGTTCTTTAATTCTTTTTAGCATAACTTCAACAGAAGTGACCTAGGATAGGGTCTGACAGACATTAGAAATCTTGAACACAATTCCAAAAGCAACAATTTGCATAATCTAGCAGGTTTTTTGGTCTTTCGCTCCATGGAAAAATAAGGAAGATGAACTCAAATTCAACACTCAGCTATTTAGGCCTTGACCTTGAAGGTTACATGGGGATTGTCACCACGATAGACCCTCTTCCATAAAGCTGGGTTTTCCCAGGCTAGAGACGACTAATTTGCTATGGTTTAAAATGAGCTGTACTTTTCTTGACTACTTTTCTCAAAGTATTCTGAACTCTGAGCTGCTACCGTGTCCTAAGAATGGTAACATACTGAAGAAGACAACCGATCCCCAGAGAATGTCTTGATTACCTTTGCTTTTTTTAAAAAAATGAATCTGATTCATAGTTATTCACTTACTTCCTAAATAAACTAATGATTTTTTTTTACCTCACATGAACTATAAAGTGGGAAAAATTAAAAAATTAAGAAGTTGCTTTAAACCTAAATATATCAACTTAATTTTTTACTTTATCATGACTTGATTTACAGCTTAGCCAGTTTAAAGCTTAACATTATTATAAAATATTGTGATACATAAGGAGTGAGACACTGGCTCTGGCCTAAGAATTTTGGGGTTTGATAACTTCTGAAAGAAGGCCACGTTACTGACTGCTAGTGTGCTTTAAGCACTATGCTAAGTGTTGTACCAGACTATTTCTTTTGAGCCACCAGCCAACTCTCATCTCAAATCATGACACGAGGGTTTTTGTTGCTGTTGTTGTTGGGTTTTTTTGTTTTTGTTGGGTTTTTTTTTGCATTGATAAATCTGAGGGCCATTCTCAGAACCTGCTTTCTTGACTGCAACATGGTTCATAAATGTAATATTGACTAAAATTAAGAGGTGACTGCTTCTTAATTAGCTTCAGTTTCTTCTTACTTAACTTTGTAAGTGACTTAACTCTGCACTAAGCACATACACTCAAAGTGATCATCCCTACTATATACTAAGCAATGATTGGTAAGACCAGCCAAACACTAAGCAGTAAGATTCCCATTGTAGAAGTTGAATTATTGTGTTGCAATCACTGGATCACCTGAAACTCATCCCTCTACGTTGGAATAAAGTGCTGGGGGGAGGGGAGAAACTCCCTGTGAAGTGGATATGGGGCTTTGTGTTTTCTGCAGATGACAGAGGAAGAGGAAGAGCGAAGTCATTCTTAGGGGGAAAATGTGTAGAGTGTTTTTCTTTCCCTAGACTCAGATTTCCAGAGACCTAAAACATGAGCAAAAGAAAAAATAAATAAAGAGCTGTAAGGTAAGGATAAATGAGACTCATTTGTTCAAAGAACAAGGTCCAGCTGCAAAGATATTATGGGAAAAAGGGGGCCTGAGGAGGCTCTATCTTGGACAGTTTGCTTTTTTCTATGAAAACTCATGTTTTCAGGCAAGAAAAATCTAATTGGAATTTTGAAGGCAAAAAGAACTTATAAATCAAGAAATAACTAAAAAGTGATCAGAAAACCTGAGGTAGTGGAACAAGGAAAAGATGACATTGTTTCTTAAGGAAACTGCCAACCTTGCGTGTTCGCTACTCTAGGGAATGCTCCCAAGGGAAGGCTGTAAAGCACACGCTACCATAAAGAGCATGTAAAATTAAACATCAATGTGGTTTAGTTAACGGACTTTTAAAAACAAAGACATAAAAAGGGCACAATCAAAGTTCTATCCTGACGTGCTCTACATCTGTCTCCAGAAGAGCAGGCAAGTAAGAAAAGAACCGCTGTTTATCACTCAGCCATAAGGAAACAGACACCAATGCTATCTGTAGGGATTCAGGTGCAACTGTAGACGATCATATCAAGTGGATTAATTCAGACTAACGAGGTCAAGTCACAGATGTTTGCTCATTTGTGTCTCCTAGACTTCATACTGGTGTATAAAATCGTGTAAATATGTATGTATATAGGACATGAGGTAGTTAAGCTGTCTATGAGGACAGGGCTAATGGACAGAGGGGCGACACAGATTGGGTTGGATCTGCTCAAAACACATCATATTTGTATGAAATACTGTGAAATCCAGAAACACATACAATGAATATACACCAGAAACTTATGGTGGGTGATTTTGTAGGCCTCTGGAATGTTTGCATGTCTTAATTTTACTGTTAATTGTGAAGAAAAATAGTTTATGCTCTAATTAATCATTGCATTTGTACTCTGTGATTTTATGTATATGTGTAATAACTTTACAATGTAAAAAAGCATACAAAGCAGAAACAAAATGACACATTATGATCTAAGGGCTAGAACTAAAGAAATTACTAATAAAGAAACTGATTACAGCAGTCACTAGCCCACACATGTAATACATCCTAGTGTGGGGGGCCTAAGACAGGAGGATTGCAGGAGTCTGAAGTCAGCCATGTAGTGAAAGACTCTATCTCAGAAAGAGAGAGAGAGAGAGAACAGATTTGCTTAGCAGGAAAAAAAAAAGAAAGAAAGCAATCAAGCAAGAAAGCAAGACCTGGAAGATACATTAAAAGTTTTCACTAAATTGGAGTTCCAGGAAGATTTAAAAAAAAAAAAGAAAAGAAGAAGCAAGACAGGAAACATATTAGCCAGGACCGTGTGTGCCCTTAAATCATGATACAATGTATTATGTATTACATACATAAAATTACAAGTGGATATTTATTAGATCAGTAGCTTGCAAATCAGAGACTGGCAACACAAGCATGGCTGTCTACACTCTAGAGAGTAGTGGAAGAATGTCACAGCTGTTCAAGTCACAGAAAATAGAAGCCTCCAAAGGAAACACTACTGCAGCCCCAGCAAAAGACTGAAGGCCCTGAAGCTCCCTGGGGAGTCAGGTTGTCAGTCTGCATTGAAAGGCTGCTTAGGAATTCGAGTTTGAAGTCTATGGGTGATGGCAGCAATTGTAGGTACACTCCATCAGGAAGAATTCAGCTAGCATACTATGGTTGCCTTCCTTTTTTTTTTTAACTCTTTTTTCCTTCCAGGCCCTCTATTGGATCCTTTCTTCCAGATCCAGTATCTGTCTGTCTTAGTCACTGTTCTATTGCTATAAAAAGACACCATGACCAATGCAACTATGGAAGAAAGAATTTAATTGGAGACGTGCTTACAGTTTCAAAAGTTAGACCATTATCATCATGGTGGGTAGGGTAGCAGAAGGCAGACATGGTACTGAGGAAGTAGCAGAAAGCTCACATCTAACACACAAGTTGCAGGCTAAGAAAGAGGCTGAGTCTCTGATTTGCAAGCTAACCTAATAAATATTCTCCTACAATTTTATGTATGTGATATACAATACATTATATAATGATTTATATGCATACACATAACCATAACGAAAACATTTTCTCTCTTGTTTCTTCTACTCGTCTTTGATATTGTCAAGTTGGGAACTTAGGCCCCAGCCCCTCGCATTTATCCCAGCCTCCAGGCCTGGTCTGGACTCCAAATCCCAGCAGGCCAGGTCCCGACCCACTCCCCAGGGTATTTAAGTGATCTCCTCAAAGAGGAACACGTGGTCCCTTTTCCTTCCTCTCGGTGGTCGCATTCCCGCGGCTTCCCAGTTCCTCCTCGGGGCCACCTGAGAGCGCAGAACTTCCATTAAACCTGGATATTTCTTAATTTGGCTTGTTTTAATTCAGCTTGATTGGGAATTTTGCTTGGGCAGGGAGCTCGCGTTAGGAAATATTCCTAATATATATCTTCCTGGTCCTTTTGAAACCTCAATTCTCACCTCCATGACACATCACCTCCCACAAGACCACACCTCCTCATCTTTCCCAGATAGGTCCCTTAACTGGAAACCTAATATTCATATATATAAGCTTGTGGGAGACAATTCTTTCAAACCACCACACTGTCTTCTCAGTTGCTGTTCTAACATGCCAATCATGTCTGAGATAGCCTCATGGGGACACACAATATAAACATATAAATAAATAAACCTTTTAAAGTGATGATCAAATTCTCAGTTAACATGTTAAATAGCAACAACATAAAAAATAAGATAATAGATTCTTTTCAAAAAGCATGGGCGTACTTGTCTCTCAGCATTTCAATGGGGGAAAATGTGTTTTCTTCCAAACTGTCTCTCAAGAATAATGAGAAAATTTTGTATATGGGAATGGCTTTATGCAAAGAAAGTCTTAAAGATGTGACACAAAAGGAAGGCAATTCACATTAAAAGAATGGTTTAAGAGGCAAGAAGGAGAAAATGACAGTCATGAGAAAATATGGAACTGCACCTCATGTCTAAGGATTAAAGATACAAGAAACAGTGAGTTATCACTGCATAATAATAGTGTGTTGACCTAGAATATGCTAAAGACAATAAAGCAGGAAGTGGAGGGCAATAAACTAATACATTTAAGAACCTATCAAGGTTAGGTTCCATGCACTGAGTGTCATACCAGATTAAATAAAAGACATTAGAGAGTCTTTAAAAACGAACTTTTCCCTTGAAAAAGGAACATATTTGTTTAAAGTGGTGGTTTTCAACCTTTGTGATGTTGAGACCCTTTAATACAGTTCCTCGTGTTGTGGTGACCCCCAGCCATAAAATTATTTTCATTGCTACTTCATAACTGTAATTTTACTACTGTTATGAATCATGACATAAATAACTGTGTTTTCCAATGGTCTTAGGCAATCCCTGTGAAAGGACCATTTGACCCCAAAGGGGTCGCCACCCACAAGTGAGAACCACTGATCTATAAAGGAAGCCAAGAGAAAGTAAGATATGGGAAGAACACTGTTAAAAGCCAAGCCAAGGCTTTCTCAGAGGCCCTGATAAAAGGACAAAAGGACCTTGCCCAGGAGCAGACTTGGCAAGGTCCAATTGGGGTTGAGACCAGGGCCTCTAAGGGTTAAGGTTTTGGTTTCTGAGGACTTGGATTTCACCCTTGAAGAGACTGCAGTCCCAAGGCCACTATATGCTTGGTCTATGACACACTTGAGATATCTTGTGATCCCATTGTGTAACATTGCTTAATTAGCTTCCCGCTGACTTCACCCCATTATATGACAGCTTCCTCTGACTCTGTCCCATTTTTCTCCTACAAATATTATACAAGATGCTATACTCGATAAACTTACTGGGCATGAGATAAAGCTTCTGCAAGACTTCCTGATGCCAGCTTTTCTATATTCTTTCTGATCTCATCCCTGATTAACCCCTTAGGATCCTGTCACTGAAAAATGACTGGCTGGCCCCAGTCAAACACAAACTACACAGTAGAAATAAATTTAAATACATAAATAATTGCATTTAAATGGATCTATTCACCAGAGGTTTAAAAAAAAACTACCATATTAACTGGGTAAAAATACAAAGTTATGTTTCATTAAAGAGACATCATAAAGTTCAATGGACCAGAAGATAAACAGTAAAGGGTTAGGAGATAAATCATATAAATATCTAATACACACACACCCCGCAAAAGCTACTAAGAGTCTGATCATTCCAAAACTTAAAAGCTGAAAGATAGATGTGTGTATGTGCTGTGTGTTGTTTTTGCTCTTTTGTCATTTTGAGGGGCCCACTACCCAGCTTCCAAATAAATCACACACAAAGGCTTTTTCTTGATTATTAATGCCCAGCCTTAGCTTGACTTGTTTCTTGCCAGCTTTTCTTAAATTATCTCCACTACCTTTTGCATCTGGGCTTTTCTCTTTCTCTTACTTCTATAAATCTTACTTCTCTTACTCTGTGACTGGTTGGGTGGCTGGGTGACTAGCTCCTAGCGTCCTTTCCTTCTTCTCTAGTTCTTCGTTCTCCTCATTCTCGGTTCTCCGATTTATCCTCTCTGCCTGACAGCCCCGCCTATCCTTGCTCCTCCCTCGCTATTTACTGTTCATCTCTTTATTAGGACTATCAGGTGTTTTAGATAGGCATAGCAACACAGCTTCACAGAGTTAAACAAATGCAGCGTAAACAAAAGTCACACGCTTGAAAATAATATTCCCCAAATGTGTCTGCCTGTGGATGCCTGAGGTTGACATCAGGTGTCTTACCTGATCATGCTCCACCTTATATAGAGAAGGGCCCCTCACTTTAACCTGGAGCCCACCTGCTTGCTCTAGCGATCCTGTCTCCTCTGGCTGCTATGTCCACCCAGCATTCATGTGAATTTTAGAGATCAAACTACTTGTCTACAAGTCACTTGTCAACCAAGCACTTTACCCATTGAGCCATCTCCCAGTCCACTGTTTACTATATACAAAATACCAGTATAAGACATTTTATTGTATTGATAAAGAATTCTAACCTGTTGCATTCTGGTGTGAGAACTTTTAAAAATTAAGCCAATTTGTTTGAAATTTTTGAAACTGGTTTATGGACTATTATATGATTAATTATCTGTGTTTAATTTAGTGCATTCCTTAATTGTTAGCTCAAATTATACATACTCTTGTTACCTAAAGCTTGTTAAATGTTCCATGTGATTTCTAATTTGATTAATTTATCTATTACTATATAAAAGCTCCTATCATGTTGGTTGTTGCTGATATGGACATTTCTTTTTGTGACTTCTTGATTTTATCTTATTTATCTTATTTAAGTACATGAAGCTATAGAATTTTGATCTTTCTTGATATTTAAACATATCATATGGTAAATACCCCCATGTCAAATCATGCTTTCAGCTTTTAAGTTTGGGGATGATCAGACTCTTAGTCTCTGTGTGTGTGTTATAGACCTGTTTAACATACTGAATCAGTGCTTCCAAATTTTGCTACAAAGTGTACACTAAAATAATATACAAAGGGCTTATGTATAACTCTGTATATCGACGCTAATTGTTTTGGCTCCTTTATATGTATGCTTCCTGTAAGTTGCAGAGTTTTGGAGAACATATTACGAAGCTGGTGTCCTTCAAGCTAGAATGGATGGAACTAACATTTTCCAGGTCTGTGTCTGTGTGTTCCCAATGGTATCCTGACAAATCAGGTGTTTTAGGCAGGCAAAGTATCACAGCTTTACAGAATTAAACAAATGCAACATAAAAAAATGCAACACATCTTTGCATCAGTAAATATTCCACAGCATAAAAGAATGTACACATCTTAAATTAATATTCTACAACAGCATAATGAGGAAATATTGAACAAAATCAAGATGAAAATCCAGAGGGCAAACTCCAAATCCTGTAGTTCCATGTCTGTGTTAGAGGGCTTAGATAGGAAAGCATTGTAGCCCTACAGTTCAAGAAGGAGTTGGCGGAGTTAAGTGACTAATAGAGTTTTTGCTAAAACCCACAGCCTGTAAGCCACTCTAATAAATCCCCTTTTAATATTTAGAATCTATTCTATTAGTTCTTTCTTTTTAGAGAACCCTGACTAATAGACATTCACTCAGTAGTGTTTTTAGACTTAAAAGTTTGCTTAGATATGAACAAAAATTAAGCTATCAATAAGCATAAAGAAAACATGAAAGTTTTAGTACTTTCTCCCAAAGTATGCATAAGTTTTTTAAAGACTAATATTACAATAATTTTATAGTAATATAAAACAGAAAAGTCTACTCCATGAACATGAAGTGTTTCAACAAAATTTCCTTTTATAGTTCCACTCGCAAATAATACTAGCATCATTAACAACTATTTTAATTCAAACTGAAATGATATTCTGAGATGTGTGACGGCTAAAACAAGTTGTCATGGGATCATGTTACACGTGGAAAGCATGCTTACTCACCCATGCCCCAAAACTGCAAAAGTCTGTGTCTTTGTTTCTTAAACTCTTTATTCCAGAGTTGGTTTTGACTTCATCTGTCTGTCATGTCCTCTCCTTGCCTCTTCAGATGCCTACCCACACAACCACTTTCATTATGAAATCCTCTTTGTCGAGTGTTCTTTTTCTTCTGTAAAATTCTGTACCTCCTCATCTATGAACCCTTATGTTATGGAAAGCCCAGCTGTGTACTAATCATTAAGGGTTTAAAAAATTCAGACAGGCTGGCAAGACAGTAACTTGGAGGTGGGTACCACCACCAAGAAGATGCTAATCAGGTGAATAAGGGTGGGTAAACAAGGTTGATTCAGTGGCAGTGTCAGAGGGTCCAGGTGATTGTTTTTAAAAGCTTTCTTTCCTAGTTCAGATAATTTGTATATAGACATCACACAGGAGTGGAAGCTATTAACAAGCAAAAATAAATGATTGCCTTGGTAAAATTCTGAATATTCATGATGTACACATCATAAAGAGAGAGAAAAGACTTTTCATATGTGAGACTGTATTCCACAATTATAAACCACAGACATGATGAGCTCTCTCAGCTTATGAAGGGTCTTTACAGATCATAAGAGCAGCTGCAGCTGAAACTCTCCTTGGCAGAAGTTCTTAGTCGATGGCTGTACAGCATGTCTGGCCATATGAAATCCCCTGTGGTTACCAATGACTTTGGAGAGTCATTGTGGAGAGTCTGGAGGAGGATACAGCAATGCAGTATTGCAGAAAATGTCTGGTGTATTTAAAGTGAAAAGAGACAGTAAAGGACACATACATTGCATGCACAGTGCACACACACACACACACACACACACACACACACGTAGAGCTTTTGATGGCACCTCATAGCCCGGGCAAATTACCTACCAGCTTCCTTGAACATGTGTAACCAAAATAGTTACAGAGAAAAGTGAAAAGGGGCATATGACTACTCTAGCTAAAGCACCTTAATCTAATCACAGAAACCACTCTGAGAAATACCTGAAAGATAGTTTTAGGGAAGAAGAATGCAATGAAAGGAATAATACTTGGGTTTTTTATGGGGTCTTACTAGAGCTCCAGTTCAATGGCAGAGAACTGGCCTAACATCTGTGAGGCCCTAAGTTCAATCCTGTCAACACACATATACATGCACATGCATGCACACACACATACACACACAACACATACATACACACAAACACAAAACAAACAAAAAGCCCACAACTGATTCCTACCGCTGCCCTTGGTTGTGGGTCATGCTCAGCAACAGGCTGCTGCCATGATGACCTTGCTTCAGCTTGGATGTGAACACTGAGTTCATATACTTGTCCCTTGGTGTAGGAGGTTCTTCTGTCTATGTGTTGCTTTCATTGGTTGAATAAAGAATCTGCCTTGGCCTTTTGATAGGGCAGAACTTAGATAGGCAGGGAAGACAGAACTGGATGCTGGGAAGAAGGACAGTGTGGCAGATGCCATGAAACTCCTGCCTGAGACTGACGCTGGTTAGAATCTTCCCTGGTAAGCCACGACCTTGTGGTGATACACAGATTGGTAGAAATGGGTTAGATCAGGATGTGAGAGTTGGCCAAGAAGAGGCTAGATATAATGGGCCAGGCAGTAACTGAATTAATACAATTTCTGTGTGATTATTTCAGGGGTTAAGCTAGCTGGGCAGCGGGACGTGGCCCGCTCATTCCTATTTCAGTCTCTGTGGGATTTGTCTTTGGATGCTATCTAGACAGAATAAGAGTATGCTATTTCAAAGGGAACTGAGGCCCAATGAAGAAGTTACTTGGAAGTAAAGCCTGTGGCTAAATCTCAGAATGTTCACATTTTAAAAGTTATCAGGGAAATAAAATGTTTATTATTTTTAAAGAAGCCCACAACTGATTCTTACCTCAAGGGGAATAAGAGATAGTTTATGGTAAGTCAAATATGAGTAACTTATCAGGAACAGGGGTTCACATTTCCACAAATATGTTCCAAATGCCATATATATATGAACAAGTTTTATGATGTTTATACAGTAGCAGAAAAAAATATAAATCAAGGCACTGTTAAGATACATTGGTGTGAACATCAGGTAGGAAGTTCAGCTTCTTCAAAGTAGGGCCTCAGGTGTATGATGACATTCTTGGCATGCAGGTTGGTAGAAAGTAAGTGATCTGTTTGCACATTCTTTTTTATTAGATTTTTTTTTAAAAAAATACCAATCCAAATTCCTACTCTCTCCTCTCCTCCCATTCCCTTCACTCATCCTTCCACTCCCCCCGCCAATCCTAAGAGAGGGTAAGGAACTCTGTTTTGTGGAAAGTTCAAGGCCCTCGCTACTACATCTAGGCTGAGCAAGGTATACATCCAAAGAGAATAGGATCCCAAAAACCAATACATGTAGTAGAGATAAATCCCAGTGCCACTGCCAGTGGCCCCTCAGTCTGCCCCAGACATACAACTGTCAGCCACATTCAGAGGGACTAGTTTGAACCCATGTTTGTTCCTTCCCAGTCCAGCTGGAGTTGGTGAGCTCCATTAGCTCAGGTAGACTGTTTCAGTGGATGAAACCTTCATGGTCTTGACCTCTTTGCTCATATTCTCACTCCTTCTACTCTTCAGCTGGACCTTGGGAGCTTAGTCCAGTACTCCAATGTGAGTCTCTGCCTCTGTTTCCATCTGTTGTGGGAAGAAGTTTCTATAGTGATATTTAAGATAATCATCAGTCTGACTATATGGCAAGGCCAGTTTGGGCACCCTCTCCTTTATTGCTTAGGATCTTAGCTGGGGTCATCATTGTGGATTCCTGGGAATTTTTCTAGAACCAAGTTTCTTGATAACCCCATAATTGCTCCCTCAATCAAGATATCTCTTTCCTTGCTCTCATATTTGTCCTTTCTCCATCTTGACTATTCCATCCCCTCAAGTTCTCCTCAACTCTCCCCTTCTCCCCTCCTTTTCCCCTTCTCCCCTTCCTTCTATCCCCCACCCCTATACTCCTAATTTTGTCAGGAGATCTTGTCAGTTTTCAATTTCCAGGTGGGTCTATATATGTTTTCTTTGGGTTCACCTTATTACTTAGTTTCTCTAGGATCATGAATTATAGGCTCAATGTCCTTTGTTTATAGCTAGTATCCAATTATGAGTGAGTACATACCATATTCATTTTGGGGGGTCTGGGTTACCTCACTCAGGATAGTGTTTTCTAATTCCATCTATTTGCATGCAAAATTCAAGATGCCATTGTTTTTTACTGCTGAGTAATACTCTAATGTGTAAATGTGCCATACTTTCTTTATCCATTCTTCAGTTGAGGGGCATCTAGGTTGTTTCCAGGTTCTGGCTATTACAAATAATGCTGATATGAACATAGTTGAACAGATGCTTTTATAGTATGATTGAGCATCTTTTGGGTTTATTCCCAAGAGTGGTATTGCTGGATCCTGAGGTAGGCTGATTCCCAATTTTCTGAGAAACGTCCATACTGTTTTCCAAAGTGGTTGTACAAGTTTGCATTCCCACAAGCAACGGATGAGTGTTCCCCTTACTCCACATCCTCTCCAGCATAAACTATCATTAGTGTTTTTGATCTTAGCCATTCTGAAGGTGTAAGATGTTATCTCAGAGTTGTTTTGATTTGCATTTCCCTGATAGCTAAGGAAGTTGAACATGTCCTTAAGTGTCTTTTGGCCATTTGAAATTCTTCTGTTGAGAATTCTGTTTAGTTCAGTACTCTGTTTTTTAATTGGGTTCCTTATATATTTTGGAGCTCAGTCCTTTGTCTGATGTGGGGTTGGTGAAGATCTTTTCCCATTCAGGAGGCTGCCTTTTTGTCTTATTGACTGTGTCCTTTGCTTTACAGAAGCTTCACAGCTTCAAGAGGTCCCATTTATTTATTGTTGCTCTTAATGTCTGTGCTACTGGGGTTATATTTAGGAAGTGGTCTCCTGTGCCCATGAATTGAAAGCTACTTCCCACTTTCTCTTCTATCAAGTTCAGTGTGGTCAGATTTGTATTGAGGACTTTTAATCCATTTTGGAGTTTTGTGTATGGGAATAGATGTGGATCTATTTTCATTCTTCTATAGGTTGACATCCAGTTATGCCAGCACCATTTGTTAATGGTGCTTTCTTTCTTCCATTGTATGATTTTAGCTTCTTTGTCAAAAATGAGGTGTTCATAGGTTTGTGGATTAATATCCGGGTCTTTGATTTGATTCCATTGGTCAACATCTCTGTTTTTATGCCAATACCAAGCTGTTTTCATTACTGTAGCTCTGTAATACAGTTTGAAATCAGGGATGGTAATGCCTCCAGAAGTTCCTTTATTGTATAGGATTGTTTGGGCTCTCCTGGGTTTTTTGTTTTTCCATATGAAGTTGATTATTGTGGTGGTCATAAGAATGTTAGGTCAAACACAGAGGTGAGCCAAAAGTGAGTATTTAGGGGGCTATCAAAGCCCAAGTTAATCTGGCTCAACTGCTACCATGTTTGGGATCTCCACAATCACAGAAATTGTGATCTGTTGGTAAGCCTTATAGAATATGAAAGACACATGAGTTAATTTTCCTTCTATGAGTAGTTCAGTTTGCAGCTGAGAACCACACAATAAAACAAACACATACATAGATGCATGCAGACATGGCAGACATAAATAATAGATCCTACAACTGTTTCTAGATATGCAGTGAAATGTCAGCATATTCTCTGCCCCATCTGACCTAAATTTTTAACTTCTTAAATTTGTTTATGAATCCTAGACCAAGAACCACATTTTCCCATATTTAAGTACACAAAAGACAGGTGTTAAATGAACGCCTTTTTTGCTTCCTTTTTTTGTTTTTTGTATGAATGCCCTTTTTAGCATATATGTTTTCCTTTTTTGTGTTTTTTGTTTTGGTTTTTGGCTTTGGTTTTTTGAGACAGGGTTTCTCTGTAGCTTTGGAGCCTGTCCTGGAACTCACTCTGTAGACCAGGCTGGCCTCGAACTCATTGAGATCCACCTGCCTCTGCCTCCTGAGTGCTGAGATTAAAGGTGTGTGCCACCACCAGCCAGCTTAATATATACATTTTCTTTGATAACAAAAATATATGTGCACACAAAAAATCCTGGCAGTGTTATAATCACAATTGTAGACAGAAATTGTGCTTTCTTCTCCTGGATGCCCAGACCCAAATAATCACACAGAAACTATATTAATTACAACACTGTTTGGCCGATGGCTCAGGCATATTTCTAGCTAGCTCCTACATCTTAAATTAAGCCATTTCTATTAGTCTATGTATTGCCACGTGGCTGTGACATTAACTCATTTTCTTCATGTCTTGTTTTCTCAGCAGCTGGTTGGCGTCCCTTTGACTCCACCTACTCTCTCTCTCTCTCTCTCTCTCTCTCTCTCTCTCTCTCTCTGGATGTCCCACCTGACTTTACTCTGCTAAGCCATTGGTCAAAATAGCTTTATTCATCAACCAATAAAAGCAACACATATACAAAAGGACATCACACAATATTTCAAATTTTACTAATGTTGAATTTGCAACCATAAACCAATCCAAAATATTAATCTAGATTTAAAAAAGCCATGATAGTACTATAAGTGGCATAAAAGGGAAAATGGAGGAGAGCGGAGAAGATGACAGAGGGTCATATGAGCTCTAGTTGCTCCTGCTACCATGCCTTTTTCTGCCATCATGGACAATAACCCTCTGGAATAGTAAGCCCAGTTAAACTCCTATTCTATAAGTTGTCTTAGTGATGATGTTTTATCAGAGAAATAGACAGTCACCAATATAGAAGTTGGTACCAGGAAATGAGCTGTGGCTGTGTCTTATATGAGGAGATACAACACACACACACACACACACACACACACACACACACCACACACACACCACATCTCACCCCAGGTAGGGAACCCATGACAGACCAAAGTGTAGTTATCATCAAAGTCCAGCTTGGCGAACCAATGAGTTTCACTGTGGTCACCTAGAGAACAGAATGACTCAAGGACAGTGGCATCACCAAGTCCCACCCCAGCATGGGTAACAGCTCACCAACTCTGGAAACCTGAACCACACTGAACAGACTGCAGGTAGCCTAACAGGTGGAAGAATGTCCTTCGCAGGAGGTTCACTTGGTCTAAACCTCTTCCAGGCAGCTCTGCTAGCCTCGGCTTCTTCTGGGTTTGTCTCTGAGTCTTTTTCGCAGCTCGTCTTGTCTGAGAGTGACTTTTGGCAATCTTTATTGTTTACTCTTAAGAGGCAGGGGCCTAGTGAGTCTAGTCCGCTTCAAGGACTACCTAAAGCTATTTGACTTATTTACTTTCTATCCGTAGGAGCTCCCCTGCAGGATAGAACAAACGTGGAAGGCTTTTTGAATGTTGAACTAGAAAATTGGTTGAACGCTGTAGACAGAGCTTAATGGGTCTCCCTCATGGGGTCTTGGCAGACAGCACTGACACCTATGTGGGCTGTGAGGACTGAGCTCAGGAATGGAATTAGGGGAGGCTCTATTGTATCTCTAAGTTCTGACTTTCTATCGTCTATGTAATCCATTCCACTTGTAAGACTTTCCCTGATCCTTTAAATTGGTTTATTTAGATTTTCAATTCCAGCTTTGTTTCATCTCAAGTTCTCTCCAATATTTCTCTCTGCTGAATTCCATTTTCAAATCCACAATGTCTTCTCCATCTCACTGAGTCTTATGTTTGTGTTCTGTTGGGCACCACTTGAGTGTTTGCATTTGTTTTCTTCGAACTCATTCTTTTTAAGTTCATTAAACTGTCTGTGCCTCCTTAACTCCTCCGATTCTTTAAGGAACTTAGGGTTGTTCTATAAGTTCTGTATCTTGGGGTAATCTAGATAATCCTCATAAAGAACAATTCTACAAGACTGGTGGCTTTCTCCTGGTGGTCGGAGGGGGGACAAATGTACTGTCCTGAGATTTCATATTGCTTCTGTGATTAGCACCAGGCATATGAGAGGGACGTGATGGCACATGCCTTTTATCCCAGCATCTAGGAGGCATAGGCGGGTGGACCATGGCCAGCCTGGTCTACAAAATGAATTCCAGGCCAGCTGGGCTGCACAAAGGAAACTTGTCTTAAAAAAACAAAAACACACACAAACAAAACAAATAAATAAGCAAGCAAAAAAAGACTAGGCAAGTGGAACTATTTTGTTGGTATTATGTCTGGTTTGGACACAGCAGACTGTGCTGGAGCCCAAGATATGCCACCTAGCCCAAACCTGTAGATTGAGAAAGGTACAGGTAGGGCCCCGGGCCTGGTGGCTAAGGAGAGTGCAGGCAGGGAAGAAAGGGTCGGACCAAGACAAGAGGAGGAGCCTGAGCCAAGTGCAGATTTGCTCTGGGTCTGAAGGATGGATCTGATGCCCTCTTATGGCCTCTTTGTGTACTGCATACATGTGATACCAGGTATGCATGCAGACCAAGCACCAATACATATAAAAATGAATCAATCTTATTAGAGAAAGGTAAAAAAAAATCAGCTTATTTATTTGATGTGTGTGTGTGTTGTGTAGTGTGTGTGTGTGTGTGTGTGTGTTGTGTGTGTGTTCATAGCATGTCAGAGAGCATCTTGGATTAATCACTTCTCTCCTTTCATCATTTAGGGTCTAGGAATCAAATTCAGCCCAAGCTTGGCAGCAAGTGACTCTACCTGATAACCACCCATCTTCAGCCTGGAGCTATGGTCTCTAACGGATGTGTGCAGTCCATTATCTGAAGGATACTCTAAGCCACACTGAAACCCTATAGCTGAGCTCATCTTCATGCCTGCTTTGTGTGTTTACAGGTAACGATAGTATTTAATACTGTGAGGCAATGTACACAAATACAAATTTTTCCTCCAAGTCATACCCTAAGAAGCCCTCAAAAATAATATTCTCCAAAGAGGGACTTTGATACTCAGAGTGACAAAAATCTGCAAACTTCCTATCAGGCCTAGAGTTAAATTGCAGCATTTTTTTTTTCTTTTTTAGCGAGTTTTGATGATTTGGGGGGCCAATCCAGCAATGATATAAATCAAATGTTAAGATAATCCTCTAAAGAAACTTACTTCATTTGGGCGGGAAACAGTTTCACTAGTAACCATAGTGAGATGAGATTGTTGCCATTGTTTTTGTAAGATGTTGCCAGGACTTTTCTGACTCTTAGGCTAGATTTGACTCAAATACAACAGATGGCAATGATTACACTTTTATAATCTTTTCTTAAAAAAAAACTTAACTAAACAGATGACAGTAGAATAAACAAACTTGCGCCCTAGAGTTTTGTTTCACATTTTATTAAAACTAAAACTGAACAAAGTAACTAAAAATGAATAGAAAACAAGATCTCCACATTTCTCAAACTCTACTCAAATATTGAAATTTCTCACTTTTAAGGAGAATGCTGGGGGCATAAGGGTACAAAGGGGATGAGGACCAGGGAGATGTGGAGAGGGGTAAGAGGGCATAGCTCAACCAAAACTAAACATGTATGGAAATACCATAAGGAAAGCTCCTAGTCTGCATAAGATGCACTATAATGTAGAAAATCATAGTTTTCTTCTACACCTTTTGTGACTTCAACAGGACAAGAACAAAGTGCAACAAAAACAAGCAAGACACGGGATTGCTTGCTCAGATCAGAATTAAATATGTGACCTAAGAGAAATGCCCCCGTGATACCTTTCGCAGGCTTTAAATTCTGAGGCACCAGTTTAGATATAATTTAAATAGACGATGGTAAAACTTTATAACAACGTTTCCTCAGAACACCTTCAGTCTTCTTAGTATTATGTAATTCTCCATGTCTCAACTTTAATGTTCTCATTTATTATGGAATCTAGACAATATGTATAAATATGTAAATAATATTATTAAGATATACTATATGCACACACATACATACACACTTGCACACTAAGTTTTGAGCTTAGTCATATGTTGGAGCATATGTACTTTCTCACATGTGTGAAAATTCCTTATATGATCACATGTCTTCTCATAAGCACATACCCACAGACACATACAAGTTCTGATCATGGTCAGGTATCAGCCTATATGCATTTGTTCATAGGTTTGCAATTCAATAACATTGTCCTGTGTTGGCACATATATAAAATTCCTGGGCATGGACATGTGTTCGCTCATGTACACGTATTCACATGAGTACAGCTTCCTAAGCATGGATATATGTTGGTACATATACATGTGTTGAATATGTATGTGCAAATTCTGAGCTCAGTCTTATGTCAGAACATCTGCATATATGTCCATGTTCACACAAGTGCAAGCTCTGAATGCAGCTTCATGTCAGCCTAAAATGCATTTTCACACACATACAGTCTTAAGCACAGTCACAATATGCTGTTTCAGCATGTATGCACATATTCACACATATCTTGTTTGCAAAAAACAAATACATGTTGGCATATATGATCATTTTCACACATATAAAGTTTCCATGAACTGGCAATATTATCATTATACACATGTTCCCATACATGTAATTGCCGAGCACAATCATATGGTGAGCTTCATATAGGTTATTATATGCATACAGCTTCTGAGCATAGTCGCATGACAGTGCATGCACACATTTGCATTCCTGCATTCTTTTAGCACAATCAAATGTCATCATGTATATACATGTTCACATACAAGCCATTTCCACATGAAGTCATATAGCTTTGTGTACATGCATGTTCACGTTCATGCAGTTTCCAAGAACAGTCACATTTTGGCAGGTATGTGCATGTTCACATGCATATAGTTTTGAGTGCTGTCATTTGTTAGCAATATACACACATGCAGTTTCTGAGAACAATCAAATGTTGGTATGTAATGTGGTTTCAGAGCACAACCACATCCATGAAGATTCTGAGTGTGGTCACATGTCAGAGTATATGCACATGTTCATGTCAATGCAGTTTTGGAGAACAGTCACATGCTGCTGTGTATGTATATATGTGCATGTTGACACATGCACATACCAAGTACAGTCAAATGTAAGCATTTACCCACATGGTCTCATACATGCAATCTCTGAGCCCTGTCATATGTCATTATGCATGTGTGTTCATACACATGTAATTTCTAAACACTCTTGTAAGTTGGCATGTAGCCATGTATTCACATACATGCAATTTCCAATAACTTTCATATGTCATGGTGTACATTCCTATTCATATGAATGGAGTTTATATGTGTCATATGTCTTCATTCATGTGAATGATCACACACATAAAAATTTTCAGTACTGTCATATGCCAGCATTTATGCACATGTTTACACACATACATTTTCCAAGTTTCCAAGTATAGTCACATGTCAATGTGTGTTTGTGTGTGTATATGTGTACACATTTTCACATGCATACAATTTTCAAGTATGGTCATGTTTTGGCAAAGACACACATTATCGCATGTAATTTCTAGGAATGATCATATTTTTGCATGTACTCACATATTCACACACATGCAGTTTCAAAGCATGATCACATGTTGTCATGTTCACAAATGTTCAAACAGAAATGGCATGTTGTAGACAGACTCTGCTCGTTTGTTTCCCAACTGCTCAGACCCAAAATAATCACACAGAAACTATGTTAACTGCACTACTGTTTGGCCAATAGGTTAAGCATATTTCTAGCTAGTTCTTACATCTTAAATTAACCCATTTCTATTATTTCATATTTTACCATCAAGCTTGTGGTTTACTGGTACGGTGCATGGGTATCTTTCTCCTCTAGCAGCTACATGGCATCTCTCTGACTCTGCCTACTCACTCCTCTATCTTCTATCTGTCCTATTCTGCATTGCAATAGGCCCAAAGTAGTTTCTTTATTAACCAATGATAATCACAGCATACAGAGGGGAATCCCACATCACCTCCCCTTTTCTTTCTAAATAAAAAGGAAGGTTTTAACTTTAACATAGCAAGATTGCATACAACAAAACATTTACCAAGCAAGAATTATAGTTACAATATTTATATCCACTTTAAATTTTATCATAACTAAGGAAAACTATAATTATAGCTATCTATTCTTCAACTCCATCAAAGACTGCAGAAGGATATAATATTACCTAAGTAAACAGGAAGTACATTGTAAGCAACTTCCAAAACTCTAGAATTGACAGAGACATCTTGCTGCCTAGGCAGTCACCCAAAGTTCTTTTATAACATTGCAGCATCCAATATAATTTCTTAAAATTCTTCAGCCTATAGGGCCATAGTGTCCAGCAGACTTTCCCATGAAGCAGGAAATTTGAAGATCTGTTTTGCCTTGTAATGGAAAAGTTCATCAGATGCTTTCTTCTGTGTCCTGCAAAATGTCTGGTAATTCTTTCATGAAGTAGAAACCCCGAAGGACCATCTTACCTTTAGGCAAATTCAGCAGTCATTTTTCTGTGGTTCCTGCACATCTAGTTCATACAGCATAACATCAAGCATTCCAGGCAAGAACAGTTTCTTACCCAAATGGCTAGCAAACTCCATAAGGAGCCTCTTGATGCCCATCTTCCTCTTGAAGTAGATTGGTGCTGCCAGGAGCATATAAGTCTCATTGTCATGAAAAGTCCTAATTTCTTAAAACATTTAAATGCCATATTCTGTCAGTCTTTGAAAGGTTTGAAGAATACCTATCAATCTGAAATATATCTCTGTACATCTAGAAAACCTAACTAACATGACTACAAGTTTGACTATTATAAATGACTATGTATTAATCTGTATTTCTTAATTATACATTACATTTTAAATGAGCTGCACAAACACAATACCTTAATCAAGAGCAAAAATATGCATATAACAAAACTGATCTTAAATTTCTATCAATAAACCAAGATCCATACCAATGCAACGTATTCATCTCTATATCATATCCCACTTTAAAAGTAAACAAACATTTATAAACAATCATTTAGGGAATTTGGATGTAGTTCCCTTCAAACTGTTTCCTTTTTGTTGAGTGAAGTAATTTTGGAGTTCACAGAGACATTTCAGAGGGTCTTGGTCCATCAAACCACATTAGGTTGGAAGGAATCAAGAGGTTCAGTTCTTCTGTGGAAACAAAAGCTCTTTTCCAAAGCAACATATCCTTAGACTCAAATTTTGAAATCAAGATACCATTAAAGTATATATATACTTTAAATATATATGTTAGTTTAGCTTAGTAGCCTGCACAATGAAATGTCTCTTTGTACTTAGCTCATTCACAGTCAAAAAGTTGAAAGAAAGCGCAATAATATACATAATTCTGACTCTCTGTGCATTTTCTGTTTTTACATAACTTATTTTTTTCTCCTTTAATCTATGACTGTCTGTACCCTTTAATATTACTTTTATTGTCTCTTTAAAGATTTTATTTCTTTTTATAACTCTCTATACTCTTTTTCTTCTCTCTCCCAAGCCTATGTACATTTTTTAACACACTGTGTGTTGTTTAGAGGTCTTTTGCGTCTGAATCTGTCTTATTGCATATCTGTAATCCTTTTCTGTCCAGAAGCACTTCTTAAAATGCTAAATGGCCTGGCTAGGACCAAAGCTGCTTTGCCTTTTGGCTCTGCCCATTTCAACATGGCAGAGGTCTGTTCAATGCCAACTCTATGAGCCATGCTCACAGACCCATTTCCAGGCACTCAGTGAGTCTATGTTGCCATTAAGCAAGTTGTAGCACTCTGCTCACAAATCCCATTAAATGCTCAGCCTCCCAGAAAGAGCCAGAGCCGTTTGTGCAGCTAGTATGAACCAGGAAGTCGCCATTTCAAAATGTTTCAAAATGGTGTGGCTTTTTGCTATTAATGCTGAATCAGGAAGACCTCTCTAAAAGGAGTCATGGTGCCCCTGCTCACCTCCAGGAAACAGAGTCCAACCAGAAAAAAATGCTGCTACCACGAAGCAGAGCTAAACTCTGTGTGTGTGTGTGTGTGTGTGTGTGTGTGTGTGTGTGTGTGTGTGTGTGTGTGTAGAATTTCTTTTCAAGATCTCTCAGTTTTATGTGGATGTAGTCAGGCCATGTTGGTGTGCCAATTTGTTAGAGGAGACTGCTCATTTGGTTTCCGACTGCTCAGACGTGAAATGATCACACAGAAACTATATTATTTGCAATACAGTTTGGCCAATAGCTTAAGCATATTTCTAGCTAGCTCTTACATCTTAAATTAACCCATTTCTTTTATTTTATATTTTACCATGAGGCTCATGGTTTACCAGTACCAGAGCACTGGCATCTTTCTCCTCTGGCAGACATATCATGGGGCTCAAAATGTCCATGCAACACCCATGTGACCAGACTGGTAAATGCTATGTGTGTCAATAAGCCTATGCACATTCCCATAGGCTTGGCTTGAAACTAACATAGAGGACCATACATCCCCACCCTTATGTGACAAGCCTCAGAAAAGGCATGTGACCCATACACCCATTCACCTCACATATCACAAGGTTTATGGTTCAACATGCCCAAGCACGCACACCCATACAATATCCCTCAAAATGGCATGTGAGCAAACATGCAAATATATTCTTCCATATGACCATTCAGGAAAACGGCTTGTGAGTCAAAATGCCCATATATCCCCCTATATGACCTGACAATGGCGTGTGGGCAAAATTGCCCATACATACCACAATGTGACCAGTTTTAGAAATGGCTTGTGAGTCAATATACCCATACAACCCACTATATGACTAATCTCAGAAATGCCATGTAGTCCCAAATACCTATATAGCACTCAACATGAAAGGCCTCAAAATTGGCATGTGGACCAGCATGCACATATACCACCCTCCCTTTATGACCACAATAGCATGTGAGCTAACATGCCCATATACCCCCATAGGTGATCAGGTTTGTAAATAATATGTGAGCCTACAGAACCACAGGCCCCTCCATATGGCTGGCCTAAGAAAAAGCTTTGAGCCAAAATAACCATATACCACTGCATAGAAAAGCCTTGGAAATGTCGTTACATGTAACTAGGCTTTTAAATGCCATGTAGGCAGAATCCACATATACCCACCCACAGGATAGGGCTCAGAAATGACACATGATTCGACATGTCCATATAACTCCCATAGGATTGATCTCAGAAATGGCTTGTAGGTCAACATGACCATACACACCTCCAATGTGACCAGGATGGAACATGACATATGGGCCAACATGCCCAAATACACTCATAGAAGACATGTCCATAACCCACCAATATGAACAGGCATGGCATGTGAGCCAATATGTCCCTTCATCCATCCATATGACAGTTCTCAGAAATTAATTAATCCCAGCACTTGGGAGGCAGAGGTGGGAGGATCTCTGTGAGTTCAAGGACAACCTATTCTACAGAGTGAATTCCAGGACAGCCAAAGATACATAGACAAACCCTGCTCAAAAAGCCAAAACTTAAAAATAAAAATAAAAGAAATAGAGTTTAAAATAAAGCCACATAAAGATGAAAAATACACAGAGAGTCTGGATACTGTATGTTATTGTGTTGTCTTTAAATTGTTTGATGGCTGGGGAAGGAGCTGCTAAAAGATATTTGATTATAAATGTTGCTGGATTAATCCAACATATATATTTCAAAAATACCTTTACTTCAAAATTTAAGTCAAAAGGTATGTTACTTTGGAGAAGAGGTTTTGCTTTTGTTTCCACAGGAAATGAGAAGCTTTGGATCCAATCTGAGTTAAGAAAAATCAGGTTTGATCAAGGAAGACCACCTGAGAAATCTCCAGTAGGAATGGATGGCTCAGATGTCTGAGTTCTACATCCAGAACAGATTCAAGACTGCTGCCTGAGATGATCAAGCCTCACAGAATACTCCAGTCAGGACTTGATCATAATTTTAAATTTTCTTTAGGTCCCCATAAGATTATCAGCACCCCCAATCAGCAGGAAGTAGACTAGAACACTACGCTTACATTCCCAAAAAATAGACTATGGATATTTTTCTTTGTTTAGAGTATTGGTTACAAATTGTTATGGAAAATGGTCAGGAAGAAAGCTAAACAAGGGAGATGAGATTCAGAATTCTTGTTATGAAAAGAAAGGGGGGAATGCTGTGGGACAATGGTCTTGTACTTTGTGAAGATTTATCACTTGTATTTTAAATAAACGCTGATTGGCCAGTAGCCAGGCAAGAAGTATATGTGGGACAATGAGAACAGGAGAATTCTGAGAAGAGAAAGAGTCAGTCTGAAGTTGTCACCCAGACACAGAGGAAGCCAGACACAGAGCAAGCAAGATGTGACTGCCTCGCTGAAAAAGGTACCACCACGTGGCTAACACAGACAAGTATTATGGGCTAATATAAGTTATAAGAGTTAATAAGAAGCCTGAGCTAGTAGGACAATCAGTTTAGAATTAATGTAGACCTCTGTGTATTTCTTTGGGACTGAATGGCTCAGGGACCGAGCAAGACAAAAACCTCAGTCAATAAATGGTGCCCAACGTGTGGACAACTGCATCCACAGAAAACCTGAGAGCTTGGGAAGTAATTCTAGATACAAAACAACAGAGTTAAGCACGGCTTCTTTATAGCAGCATTTCTCAAGAGGGCTCTCTTTACAGGGGGCAAGTGAGTCTCATTTACCTGACTCAACTTTAGCTGCAAAACCTTGCAGCTTTTTTAAGAGGTCCTGCCACAAAACACTTAAATCATCATTTTATTAAAATACAATTGACAGGGTACAAACCATTGTCCCACAGCACTTCCCCCCCCCCTTTTTTTTAAACAATCAGAATTTATTTAAAATACAAGTTACAGGGTACAGACCATTGTCCCACAGCAGTATGTGAGCCAATGCACTCATAATTCCCTCCCCCATGTGATTCAATGCCCTCTTCTGGCTTCCACAGGCACCCACACACATATGCACAGATACACACATATAAATAAAATATAAAACATCTTTTGAAAAATAATTATTTTAAGGCCAGTCTGGGATACATGAGACCTTGTTTAAAAATAAAAATTCAGTAGTAGAGGATGGCTCAGCAGTTAAGAGCACTGACTGCTCTTCCAAAGATTCCTACCACACACACAAGGCAGGTCACAAGTCTGTCACTCCACTTCTAGGGGACCTGACACCATCTTCAGGGCTATTTAGGAACTAGGCATGTACACAACTCTACATGAATGCAGGCAAAACACACATAAGCATACACATAATATAAGTCTTTTTAAGAAGTAGAAACTACAAAAAGTCTAAAGAAATGACAAGCTACCTGCAACTGACTTTCCTAGGAATCAGCCTACTTTGCTAGATCATTTTAATATATGCTGAATACATAAATATGCAAGTACATTTTAAATACATTTTATTATACTGTGCCATAATGCATTATATTTTCAATGTAATTAATGCTAGGCAGGAAATAAGAGTCAATTTTATGGTTCAGTCTGATTCCAATGATGAAGCATGCTCTGATACCAGGCATGGTAGCATATACTGTTAATCCCATCCCTCAGAGGAGGTAGAGGCAGACTGTGCTCTTAGCCACTGAGCCTTTCTCCAGCCCCTTCCTGATGTTTTCTATCTGAAATGTTTAGAATAATATTTCTCTTTCAAGGTTGTTAAAGTATTCACATGTTTTTCATGGTTTCCCATTTAAGCTCCTGATCTGTAATGCAATTTATTTCAGAGAAAGTATGAAGAATATGTTTGCTATTTTTAAAAAATGCTAATCATACTGACATCATTCATGAAATAATTGTATTTTCCTACAGCCTTTAAATACAACTTGTATCAAATACTAAATTACCATATCCCAGGGAAGCAAGCTTGGAAGCTATTGTAATAGTTCTATTTCTGGACCATTTTCTTTGGGTGGCTAAGGATAAGGAAGATACTTTAATGTAGTGTAGGCACAAAAGTAAAGAAAAGCGCTCAGAAAGAAAGACAATCTTGAGAGCATAGCATGGCTTCTCTAAGAGAGGGTCACCTGTCTTTTCACTGTGGTGCCAAGGTCAAAATATTTCAGCACTGTAATTTAACATCTAATCAGACACTTTTTCCATCACTCCCCTTTAGAGTTTTCTTAATTGTTTATTACTCTTATTAGTCATTGTTCAAAATATTATTCACTGAGCACCTACCCTTACTGTGCGAGAGACTCTCTCCCAAGTGTTGAAATCTAAGGAACAAGGTTCCTTCCAGCAGAGATGAATGAACAGTCTGGAAATGGAAGCAGAGCTCAAGATGTTTTCAGTGAAGGTTGTGATGCATTCAAAGACAGAAAGGAGAGATGATGCAGGAGACAATCCAGTGGGAGGCTAACCAAGGAGCCTCCCTCTGAGGAGGGGACATTTACCAGGATGAAAAGGAGGTAGCCATGCACAGGAGTGTGAACAATGGTTGGAAGAACAAGCAGGTGCGGTGGTACAATCCCATAATCCTATGCTCACATAATGCTTCTGATTGCTCTCATTCCCTTAGTCAGACACCTACTGCTCTCCTCTGGCCACACTGCCCACATCGCTACTAATCGCTTTCAGGAACTGACATCTTTTTAGTTTATTTATATTCCTCTGGATCTTACTAGAGCAGTCTGTAGGTAGGAACAGTCTATCATAGCCTGGTAGGTTTACAACTGGGTATACAAATGAAGGCAAAGATCCCTTTCTCTACTGTTCAGCAGTAGTCGATTGCTTATTTTTCCGTGTTAGAGTTCTATGAAACTCCATGTAATACATGGTTTCCTGTTTTATGTAGGCTCACTGAAAGGAATCAATGCTTCGAGGAGATGGGGACAAAGCATCAGGAGTCAAATTGTATCAAATTTGACTATGTATCAAATTGAAGGCCAGCTTATGCTACATGAAACACGCAGCACGCACGCGCACACACACACACACACACACACACACACACACACACACACACACACACACCAAAGGAAGAACAAGATTGGCAGTCTCAAATTTAAGCAAAAAGAAAGGGCCATGAGGTTGCAGCAGCTTGAAAACAGAGTGAACATCTTCGATTTCTTCCTTTGCCCGTACTCATATCCATCCCCCTCTGTGTTATGAAGGCTTACTACTGGGACTACACAGATATCCTCAGGTTTCTGGTTGAGTCCTGTCATCTTAGGGGTGGACCACCAATAGAAACTAAGAGGACAAGTGGAGAGCAGACTCCGGATTCTTTCTCTGACTTCTTCCCTGAGGTTTGCACCACCTACTGAAGGCTGTAGTTACTGTCTACGGCCCTTTCTGTGTGGCTCTCTCGCTATGCTCAGGCCTTAAACTGGTAATGTCTCCAAGCTTGGTGGCTGTAATGTTCTACATTTCTTGACCTAAAATCTACCCTTATTTTAATCAGACTTCTATCTTTGAAACACATGTTCTTTGAAATATTTGAAGTTTCAGGGTTTTGTTTTATTCCTTTAATTGTTTTATTTTGCGGTGCTAGGGTAGAGCCTACAACCTAGAGCAGGCTAGGCAGCACTTTACGCGAAGCTACATCCCTAGACCCCCAGCTTTCTTGTTTTAAAAAACATGCTGGTTGCTTTAAACTATAGATTGAAGGTTTCCTGGAAGAGAGAGTTTGATAACAATGAGCTTGAATCCAGGACTGGCTTGAAGTTCTAAGGGATATAGGTCTGAACTTCATCCTCTTGTCCATTCAGTGTTTTCAGTGAGTATTTATATGACCAGTACTATTACAGGGACTCTGTAAAGACAGATAAATTATACAGGATGATCAAAAGAGACAATTGTAGAGAAACAAGGTAAAGAATTGTGGTACATGGTAGAAAAGAGGGTGAAACTGCAGCCTATCACTGAGTTGACATCTGACTTCAGGTTTAGAGGAAGTTAGAGAATGAACCATTAGAGACTATTCCAAGCAGGAGAGGCAATCTCAGTGACAGCTTCCATGCGAGGACCTGCGTGGCTGTGGCAAAAGCATCAGAGGCTGGTAGTGCTGAAGCTCTAGGGCCTGGGATAGGATGGGAGATAATGAGGCTAGAGAGACCACAGAAGCACTCATATAAGCCCTTCTTAACTATTGCTCCATGAGTCAGGAGTGGGAAGAACCAATAGTCACTCTTTCCCAGAAGGCATTAGCTCTACCTAATTACACCTTGACACTGTCTAGAAAGAAATGATGGCCTAATTCCTTATTGGTTTGGAAACTGCAGGGAGTTGGCAGCTGAAACACTCTGGGTCATATTGGGAATGGCTGGAGGATGGGCTTTGTAGCACCAGAGCAAAGCCATTGATTTCCATTTCCACTAAGGAAGACATTCAATTGTCTTCTCAGAACACCTTTGGGAAATCAAAGGAGAAAGAGCAGTCTTACCTCTTTCTCTGTCCATGAGCAGTTGTTCTAAGACCTCTATGTGCATCCGTGGCATGCACACCACACACATACACACACAAAATAAACATGTATAATGCTTAACAGAGCTTAGGTTTTCTCACAAGTATATAAAGAGCTTAAGAATTTCTTAATAAGGGGGTTGCAGAGATGGTTCGGTAGGTAAAGTGCTTGCTGCATAAGTGTGGCAACGCAGGTTCAGTCTTGAGCAACTGTATTTCAAAAAGAAAAGGAAAGGAAAAGGCAGGTGCTGATAGTCCCAGCATTGGGAAGAGTACAGGCAGGTCTTCAGAGCTCTGGCCAGCAGCTTAGCCTATTTGGTGAACTCCGGGTTCCAGTGAGAGACCTTAGCTCAATAAACAAGATGAATAGCATCTGGGGAACATCTGAAATTGGCCTCTGGCCTCCACATGTATGTGCATGCATACACAGCCATATCATGAACAAGCACACACATATATATGTGTTTGCTACACATACATACAGAGAAAGAGATGTGATGAGGGAGGGAGAAAAGGAGGGGGAGATTTTCTGAAGGGTCCTTTCTACTCCTTTGTTCTCCAAGTGGCCTCAACTCCTAAGACAAGGTTTCCAGCTGTTCTTCATTTCCTTCCAGATTCTGAAGTCTTGTAAACAGATTAAATCCACATGTGACAAAGAAGGGCTCAGACTGAAGCTGAACGGCTCCTAACCTGCCACTGCATGCCACTGAGGAGCTCAGCTGAGTTAGAGTCTCCTCAGCCTCTACAGAATCATTTTTCTTTGAAGGAAGATTCAGGAAGCCACCAGGATAGCCAAACATGGAGCTAAGCAAGAAAGAAGTACCTGCTGCTTTGGTCCAGTGGAGACTCTCTGTACCTGGACATGGCTCCCTCAGTCATTGATTTAGTTCATGGTCAAACGGGGCAGATGCACTTAGATTGGATTTGCTTCCTGCTGTTGTCTGTGATCTGGTTGACCTCTAGAGAGATGTGCTCTTTGAATCGCTGCCTGAAAATGACTTAGAGGCTATTTCTCCCATGAAATCCAAACATTAGAAACCCAGAACCATTCAGGATCCATAGATGCAAACTTAAACTGAGAAGTCCACACTGTGGACACTTTCATCTTGTTCCTAAATAAAGGAAGCAAGTGAAATGTTCTCTTTGGGGTATGGCCATTGCACCCGTGAACATACTGTAGCTGTGGTTACCCGCACAAGATTGGTCAACACAATCAGCAAACATTCCAACAGGCATCACTAATTGGATTCAGTGGGCTAGTAATAAAAAAGGGAGAGATAAGAGAAGTGGAAAGGGGAATGTTAGGGGTGTCTGGTGGGAGTTGGAAAGAGGAGTTGGGAGTTCCTGAGGGAGTTGAAGGTGTGTATTATCAAGATGCATTCTTTACATGTACAAAACTGTCAAAGAATAAACAAAATATATTCTTTTAAAAACTGAAAAAGGAGAGAAGAAGATTAAAGTCTACTAAGCAGTTTGGTACATACCTGAGAGCCTAGTACTTAGGAGGCTGAGGCAGGAGAATCATAAGTTTGAGGTTAGCCTGGGCTACATATCCAGACCACTTATCAAAATTGGAGACGAAAAGGGTGAGGAAGAGAGACAGGGGAGGAGATAGGCAGAGGGGTAAGCAGCTAAGATCTGCTCTGAGTTTTATGAGCATTTAAAGACTCATGTTTATTTCTATGCATCCCTAGATACGCCATTTCAGTTCCTTTAATTATGGAAGGCACAACCAGGCAGGTTAGAAGAACTGTGCAAAAAAAAAAAAAAACCACTGTAGATGTCTGCCTAACAAATCAGAAATTCTTCTATACTGGCCTCCCTCCTAGTCCTTATAATTTCCCTTCGTTTTCAACTCTGAGCTCTGGTTCTTAGTTTTAGGCCCCCTGAAATGGTGTCCCACTCTGTACTACTCACCATAAGTTTAACCATGCCCACCTTTGGGATTTGCTAGTTGGAACTTGCCCATCATCCTCACTCATGGTAACATGGGTTACAAACGACTCATGCTCCAAGCCTGGGTCATCTGTCTCCTGTCACATGAGGCCCAGAGAACAATGTTTTCTTTGGGCTCTCATATTTGTGTGTGTGTGTGTGTGTGTGTGTGTGTGTGTGTGTGTGTGTGTGTGTGTGTGTGATAAAAATTCATGTGGAGTCAGCTATCTATCTATCTATCTATCTATCTATCTATCTATCTATCTACACCATGTGTATCCGAGGAATTAAACTCAGGTCATCTGCCTTGGAGCATCTTGTCAATTCTCTTTTTGGGGGCACTCTGTTAGTCTTGCCATACTCAAGGGTTACTAATACGAATCCTCCTGAACATGAATGAGTTGTGTGGGTATCCACCTCTACTTTGTCCTCTGCTTGACCTCAGATGGGGAGTCAGATGGGGAAGGATGACCTCAGTGCAGTGGCTGCTTTTCAATTTTGCACAAACCTGAGTATGGTGCTTTCCAGAGTCAAGAGGTTGAGTTCTGATGCATTGTCTCACACTAGGAATCCATAGGATCCTGACAAATAGTCCTAATGGTTTGTGGTAGCTTTGCCAGTGCTAACCTGGTCAACACACTAGCTAAGAAATCAAGAATGGCCTGAGTTTACAAGATGAATGCACTTTTCTGGGCTAATACCTTGTGCAGATCCTCAGGAGTCATGTATAGCATAAACAGCTCTTGGTCAAACGTTGATTCCAGAAGGTGGTAGCCACATAAGATTATTAGCACAGTGACAACATAGTTTCCTTGGATTTCATGATGATCACCCTGTGACACAATTCTCAGGACCTAGCTTGTCATTAGGCAACACATAGCTATGTTTATATTTTACCACATCCTCCAAGACTAGACTCTACAGGAAGCAAATCCAGTGTGTTCTTCAGGGTTCTCTAGAAGAACAGAATTTATAGAATGACTATAATTAGATAGATAGAGAAAGACAGAGGGGGATAGGAGATTTATTAGAATGGCTTACAAGTTGTGGCCCAGCTATTCCAACAATGGTTGTCTACCAATGGAAAGTCCAATAATCCAGTAGTTGTTCACTCCATGAGACTGGGTGTCTCAGTGGTTCTTTAGTATATGCCAAAATCCCAAAGAAGTAGGCTCTAGTGCCAGTGAAGGAATGGACTTGCCAGTGAGAGCGAGGGCAAGCTTCCTTCTTCTGTGTCCTTTCTTATAGGCTGCCAGTAGAAGGTCTGGACCAGATTAAAGGTGGATCTTCCCACCTGCAAAGAACTGGATTAAAAGCTTTCCCCAGTCAGGCAGTGGTAGTGCACACCTTTAATCCCGGCACTTGGGGGAGGGGCAGAGCAGGTGGATTTCTGAGTTGAGACAAGCCTGGTCTACTGAGTGGATTCTTAAACATCCAGAGCTACACAAAGAAAACGTCTCAAAAAACATAGGTAGGTAGGTAGGTAGATAGATAGATAGATAGATAGATAGATAGATAGATAGATAGATAGATAGATAGGCAGGCAGGCATTTAATTTAGAAAAATCCCTCACAGGTATACCCAGATTCTAGTCAATTGGATTCTAGTCAATTCCGGATGTAGTCAAGTTGACAACCAAGAATAACTCACACCCAGCCTGTGCCCTTTATTCCTCACTCTCTTCAAGCCCCGTATCTGCACCACTGAACTAGAACCATTGCCTAATTCCAGTTCCTGGTGCCACAGAGGCAGCAGAAGTGCACAGGAAGGCTTTAACCTGAGGGCATTTGAGAAGCATTAGCCTACTTCAAGCATGCTAGTAACCACTTGGTATCTTCATCCCTGCAAAATGAAAAGACAGGAAGGACTGATGAAGAGCTGGGGTAGTTTGGCCACTTTTGGTGGATAAATGATTTAACAAAAAGGTATCAAGTCCTTTGTGCTATGATGAATAAGATTCCATCCAACAAGCATGCATCAGCCTTTTTATTGTATGCTAGACCCTTAGATAAGTAAATGAGTCCCAGATCACTCCTTCCATCAAGAATGTTACAATAAAAAAAGAAATATTAAGGAAAAGCAATGTACTTTGGAAATAGTTTCTGAGAGCATTCAAATAGTAGCTGCATGTCAGAGAAGACCAGAACACTGGTTTATTGGCTTTAATTTTCCTTTTACTGATCTGATCACAAGGTACCTTCACACCTCAGATGAAAACGGTTTACAGATGTCTGAAATGTAATGGAATATAAAACACTGTGATATGCGTACAAGCATTTACCTAGACCACACTGCTTTACTTTCTTGTTATAAAGCTAGGGCATACTCACATTTAAAAGAAAAATTCAAAGTTTTCTAAACTGCTCAACAAAAGAACTAAAATCCCAACCAGGCATCCACCAGAAGTATGATGGGAACTAAACTTTATGATAAATCTCTACATATAATTGTACATACACAAAAATACAAAGAAAGGGCACACTTTGTAATAGGAATCAATGCTGATGGGCAAAGTGATTATTTCACTCTGTTCTGCTTGATCTGTTTAATATTGTATTGCAGATGTGTTTTAAATAATGTTTCAAAACTTAGAAGATGGAGCACCCCTGATGGCTTGTTTGTTCTCTCTCTCTCTCTCTCTCTCTCTCTCTCTCTCTCTCTCTCTCTCTCTCTCTCTGACTTATTATGGGAAACTGTTCTTCCTTGTGGTTCTAAGAGGGCATCCACAGTGTCTCACATCTTCCTCCTCCAGGCCCTGAGCTGGGCCATTAGCTTCATCTCATTCAACCCCAGGACAAAATAAGTGAACCAGAAAAGTTTTCTGTGCAACCACCTTCTCCTGCCACCCACTCTCACATTCAGTTCTGGAAGTTTCTGTGTGTAGGTGAACTATGATGCTTGACTGTTTGAGCTAGTTTATTTGTTTATATTCTTTCCTCGTTTCCCTTCTCTTGGCTGCATTAGTCATGCTATTTGCTGCATTATGTTGGGTTATTACATCTCTCCTCTGAAGGCACACTGCCAGACTCCTCATTTACTTCTCCTTTGCACCGGACCATTAGCCATCTCAAGAATGAGCACCCGGGTAATTTCCTCTCACAGCAGCAGATCCATTGCCATCACTCTGCAGCTCTGAGTGTCTGCGCAGTTCAGACTCTCTCTTCTCGGGCCTTTGGTAAATACTCATTCTTCATGAAAATGCTGAGCGGGGACCATGCTGACAGTGCCGTGATCCTGAACTGGGACAGCCAGCCTAGCTTCAGCATTATGAAAACACTAATAAGTAGGCAACCCTCTACCACTTCATTAATTTATTTAAACAAGTCATTTCCAGATACTGTGTAAAAACTGGTAAATCACCAATAACTTCGGCAAGATCTTTTTTCTTTACAAATTCATAGTTTTGTTGTATAGACAGGACAGATATGTGAATATATATTTATAGCAAGAAGCACAGCTTTACAAATATTCAAACAAAATATTTTCTTAGATAAAAGCATGTCCTACTTACCTATTGTTATCTCTATCAGATGAACGGGTGAGCACGTAATTTTTATTGCCCCTATTTTTGTTTATTTGTATTTTTTAGAAAATTTCCCCTAACACATGCAATAAAATACAGTGGACAGTCTTGTTTGGATACTGGTCCAAGCAAGCCAATTGTAAAAAATATTTATAAGGAAAAATGAGGAAATTTAAATTCTGGATATTTGATGATACTAAAACAGTATTATTCTTGTGAGGTTTGTTTAAAATGCTACAATAATGTTGGAAAAATAATCTTTATCTTTTTGAAGAAATGCACTGATATATTTATGGATGAAATGAAATGATGTTTATGGCTTTTATGGGCAATTAATTCATTATGTGTAATAAGTGGCTAGGAATTTTTTAATTTTTTATTTAAATAAATCTTTTTTCATGTATTTTTCATATCAACCAGTTTCCGTTCCCTCCCCTCCATTGGTCCTCTCCCCTTCCCTATATACCTCCCTCCCCATCTGCTCCTCCATTTCCACTCAGAAAGAGGCAGGACTCCCATGGGCTTTCAGTGGCTAAGAATTTAAATATCAAGAAGTTGTGGGTTTATAATTATTGAAGCTGGACAATGGATTTATGGTGTTCATTTCCATATATTGTTTACTTTTATATTTGACATCTTCTGCAATAAAATACGTAATAACAGTCAATATAACAATCACTTATTAATAATAACTAATATCATATTTTCCATAATAAGTAGACATATCTTCTAACTGTCCTACCTACTGCTATGCTGTTTGTTTACTTTTTGAGACAAGGTTTCATGTAGTCCAGGCTGGCCTTGAACTTGTAGTGTAATAAAGCTAGCCTTGAACTCCTGATCTTACTATCCCCATCTCCTGAGTGGTGGGATTAGAGGTGTGTGCCACCAGATGGGCTGCTTCAAGACTCTCTGCTCAAAAGGCATCTTCTCATATGACAGTTTATCTCCTTATGTGCTGAAAAACACGCAGGTCACAACCACAAACTCACTGTGTGTTGTACTACTCTTACCACCTGTCCCCGTGATCATCTGGTTCAGGGGTACGCTCCTATAAATTCAACGTAGTTTAAAATATTTAATGTTTATATGTCTTTGCATATAAGAATAAAATATTTTAATATTTTTAATATTAAAACATTATTAAATTTTTCTTCCAAACCCTGTGTCTTAGAGTTTCTATTGCTGTGAAGAGACAATAACGACCACAGCAACTCTTATATCAGAAAACATTTGACTGGAGCTGGCTTACAGTTCAGAGGTTTAGTCCATTATCATCATGGTGGGAAGCATGCAGTATGCAGGCAGACATGGTGCTGGAGAGGTAACTGAGCATTCTACAATCTGGATCAGGAGGCAGCAGGAAGAGAGAATGAGCCATTAGACCTGGCTTGAGCTTCTGAAACCTCAAAGCCCACCCCCTCCAATGACACACTTCCTCCAGCAAGGCCACACCTACTCCAACAAGGCCACACCAATTAATAGTGCCTCTCCCTATGGGCCTTTTGGGGCCATTTTTATTCAAACCACCACACCTTATACATACAATGAAGACCAGTAACAAGCCTCTGATTGTTTGCTCACTTATACTTAACTAATAACATCGTGTTGTACATGATGCCTGTCTACTATATAGTTGTTTTGTTGTTGGTTTCACTAGAGTTTATTCTTGATTTGGGGATTGTTTGTTTGTTTGCTTCCTTTATTCTCTTTACTAGGCAAGAGACCACCAGTGACCAATGTTATCTTGTCTTTTTATACAAACAGCTATCTTAAGACCTGGTACATTCATTCCTACATTCCAAGTGCTCAATATATATCTGTTAACTTAAATAAATAAATTAGATTAGATTACTCCATTTACAGATCTATCCTTTTCCAGTATGGTCATGTATAATAAGACTAAAGAAAGTAAATTAATTCATGTTCTATGGTTCCTTCCTGCTCCATAATTCAGCTGATCTGAAATATCATTTGATCCAAGGCTAAGTGTCCACCTAACACAATAACAAATGGAATAGATACATAGCTAGCAAAACTCTCATTTATGTTTTAAGAAACAAGAACCTAAAGAAATTACTCTTCACACAGCTGTAATTTTAAAATATGACCTAATTTTTAATATTTAAATAAAATTTTAATTATTATATGGGTGACTGTCTATGTGGAGGGATGTGTGGTGCAAAATTTAATTGGTCTTAATAATAAAAACCTGGAGTCAGATATCAGGGTAAATGCTGAAAGATCAGAGAAATAAAGAAGTCAGTCATTAGAGAGACCTTTTACCTCTACTGAATCCTCAGACCGAAGGAGGAAAGAACTTGTCTTCACTGAATCCTCAGACTGAATGGCGTCTCTATGAAACCTCATACTGCATTGAACTCCTGTCTCCTTCTGCCTTATATTCATCTCTCTGCCCAGCTATATCACTCCTGTCTCCACCTCCCTAGTGCTGGACTTAAAGGCATGGGATCCCAAGTGCTGAGATCACCTTTGTGTGAGCTCTGTTTCTTTTATAGACTGAATCAATTTCATGTAGCCCAGGGTAGGCTTGAACTAACAAATCTGTCTGCCTCTGCCTCCCGAGTCCTGGGATTAAAGGTGTGCACCACCACTGCCTGGCCTCTAGTGGTTAACTCTGCACTCTGATCTTCAGTCAAGCTTTATCTGTTAAAACACAAACAAAATATCACTACAAGTATGTGTACATGAGTTGCCACAGAGGCCAGAAGGGGTGTCAGATCCTCTGGAGCTGCAGTTACATGCAGTTGTGAGCTGCACTTATATGGGTGCTAGGTCCTCTGCAAGAGCAGTCTATACTCTTAGCCACTGAGCCATCTCTCTAGCCCCTGCAGCATACCAGGACAATAACACTGTTCTACTCACCATTAAGAAAGAGCTATTTGGTTTGAAGTAACTGCTAGATTTGGAAGTATTCTGTAACCTCAAATTTTATGTGTCAGTTTTTAAAAAAGATTCACATGGAAACAAAAAAAAACTTTTAGGTTCTTAACTTAAATACTTGTATGACCATTAAACTCAAAACTTGCAGAAAGAGGGAAATTTGTTTGTCAGTGGGTTTGTTTTTGTTTGTTTGCTTGGGGTTTTTAATTAAGTAACTTGGTCCTTGAAAGGGAGGATGCAGAAATCAAAGGCCTGATTGTGCTGGATCCCTCTTTGTGGTCATTATTCAGCCGGGTTCCCAGCAGGCTGCAGTTGAAAGGAAAAGATCCAAGTTCTGCTTAAAAATCAGACTAAAGAGCTGGCTCAGCACCCCACTCACATTATGCTGTCTGCATTCACCACTTTGGTCTTTGGATAGTAAGTTGTATGCAATGACCTCAGGCTTCTGGGATAATTATAGGAAGCACCCCTCTGACTGGCTTAGGAGGGGAGGAATGTTTTTTCGCGGCTTTTGCTTTTCTAGAAGGACTCCCAGAACATCAAGATCCTCAGGTATAAATGAAACCCTGGGAACAATGTCACAAAAGTGAACTATTTTTTCCTACTTCGTTGGGAGAAGGAGAACAAAACTGAGTATTTTTGCTCATCTCCCTGACTATTGAGGACTCTCATTCCTAGAGGAACAACGATTTTTTTTTCTTCTCTGTCTCACCATCTGCGAGAGTGATGCGCAATCTAGTTGGAAAAAAAAAATATTCGTACAATTTCTCAATCAAAAGACTCCTGGGGAGCTGAGATGCAAAAGCATCAAGAGAATGTCAACACTGGTCACTAAAAGCAGGGCTTTCTAAGGTTTAATGGAATCATATTTTTTTAGTATAATTCTATAGGTGTAATAGAATTATACCTTTTGAATATAGCAGGAAGTGATTTTGGAGCAGATACCACAGAAGAATCACAAGCCAAAATTAGACGAGATTATCCATTTCTCCTTGACATGTTCACAGGTAGAGAGGGCATGTAGTCCTTGAGGTACAACAACCATGCCTAGCATCCTGCAATCCGACTGGACTCGGACATAGGAATATGCCCAGGACTGCGGCATGGAAAATACGCTAGCCTGCCTGTCGCCCCTCCCCTTCTCCGTTCCCGCGGGATTGGAGTAGCTCTGGATCGCTGACGCCATCCTCATGCCCCTGGTTTGCATGGAGCATGCGCCTCCTCCTCACTTCCTCTCCAGGAGCTAGTGGAGTAAAGCTACGCCCAGGCCCGCGTCCGCCCGCGCAGGAACTTCAGCACCCGCGGAGCGGACAGCGCCCGCTGCACCTGCTCACCTGCTCCGGGCCCGCTGGAACATCATCTCCAGACCCGCACAACTGCAGGCCTCCCAGCTCCTCCCCCTCCCCGCGCTCCGGCTCCTGTCCCTGCCAGCTTCTTACTCCCCTTCTCATTCATAACAAAAGCTACATCTCAGGGGCCCAGTGCCAGGCTGTTTCCAGCAGAGAGCAGAGGGAGCAAGGAAGAATGGGGTTCCTTTGGACGGGCTCTTGGATACTGGTGTTGGTGCTCAATAGCAGCCCAATACAAGCTTTTCCCAAACCTGAAGGCAATCAAGGTAAGTGGACATTTCTCTACTTCTGAGCTCTCTTTCATTTGGCCCAGCAAAGATAAAGCTTGGTGTGACCTATGAGCTCTAAATCGCCTTGCCTGGTTATTCTAACCAGATCTTATCCCTGCATAATGACAGAATTATTTTGACTTTAGAAAACGAAGGTGAATTTTTCTCCTTAACTTTTTAGATAATAGAGAAATAATATGAGCTGCTTATAAGGATCTTATTTTGGAAAAGAGAGCAAGTGCCTGTTCTTAAAGTGGCTTAGAATTTTTTTTCTAATATAATCTATTCATTACACAAGCAGGAATCTGTGGTATCTTTTAATGTGCCAGCAATAATAATCAAAATTTATATTTCTAATTGAAGAAATAAGTCAAGAATTAGAACTATATGTTAAATTTCTGATTGAAGAACAAAAGTGTGATTACATTTAACTCAGGAAATGCAGTAATATAATAAGCTTACCAACACTGATACTCATCATGAACACAAGTGATAATCTTTGCTAATATAAATTTTGTTTTATAACCATCAAGAATTATTTCTCTAAAATTTTTTACTGCTTTTTATTTTAGTTAGAAACATGTTTTATCACCCAAATGCACAATTAAATTTATATTTATATGTATTTATTCTAGACAAACCTCTGCATAATAGAGAACTAAGTGCAGAAAGACCTTTGAATGAACAGGTAGGCCGGATGTAAAATTGTAACTGCTATGTCATTTTATTCTCATTATCACTTATTTTAATTATGTTGTGATATTTTCGCCATTTTGAATTTACAAATGGGGCATTAATAATAAATTGACAAAAATTAAGGTGAGGAATCTAGTTTCAATAATTGTATGTTCTCACAGTTATGTCCATTGAGTTCTGTATAATACATAGAGTGCTAGAGTGCTCACATGATGATAGCCCAGCAAGATCAATACTGCTCCACTCTTAGAAGATTGTTTAATTTACTGAAGTGTGTGTGTGGTTTGTTTTGTTGTTTTGTTTGGGACAGAGTCTTGCTGGGTAGCCTACAACCCTTGATCTTCCCGCCTCATCCTCTTGATTGCTTGGATTATAGGCACATGCCACACTGCTTAGTTGAAGATTTATTTTTAGTCAATATTACAGGAGAAAGGAATTCTTACTTAAAGTACACCAGTCCTTTGTTTATCTCATTTAATCCTCATAGCAATGCTTTTTACAAACAAAACTAAATCTCCTAGAGATTAAATCATTTGGCTTGTATACTTAGTAAGCTGTGAAACAATGCTTTAAAATGCGGTCTGTCTCCTGTTTGTTTCACAGATTGCTGAGGCAGAGGCAGACAAGATTAAAAAGACAAACCCTCCAGGTAAAAGGAAATCATACTGCTGTTCAGTTAAATAATGTAGGTCATGGGATTCTAAACTAAAATGGATGTGTTGGGCTTGAAACTTTTCTTCCAGAAAGCAAGCCAAGTGAAAGAAATTATTCTTCTGTCGATAACTTGAACCTGCTAAGGGCAATAACAGAAAAGGAAAAACTTGAGAAAGAAAAACAGTCCATAAGAAGCCCCCCATTTGGTAACAAACTGGACGTGGAAGATGTTGATTCAACTAAAAATCGAAAACTGATTGATGAGTATGATTCTACAAAGAGTGGACTGGACCATAAATTTCAAGGTAAATGATTTAAAGGATGCTTTGCTATCTTTTGTTCTCATTTTGAGTTTTTCATTACATACTAAGAAAAGGTCACATACTTATAAAGGTCACAAAATATATCTAATATGCTCATGTGTCTGGTCCAAAGCTGAGGTAAAACCAAAACTTACTGATAATGTACAAAAAACAGTCTAGAGTCTCAACTTTTCCCTTTAAAGTTTCCTTTACTCTAACAGCATGGTAACTCATGACTGTCATCACAAGTCCAGTCTGGGCTACATAAAGTACCAGGCCAGCCAGACTCCATTTCAAAACAGCAATAACAGTGACGACAGTGACTGATTTCCTTACCAATGCTTTGAAATTTTTTAAAACCTGATATCTGTATTTACATTATTAAATTCATTTTATTATTTATTTATTTTAATAACTACTACAAATAAAACATTAGTCCTTCAAATAATTATATCAATAAAATATACTCCCCCGTAATGAAATGTCCACTATTTTCTTGTTGGTAGTTTCCACCTCTTGCCTTTGTTCATCTAGCCATTCTACACCTCCATTTAAACTCAGACTTCTCTGGACTATAGACCTCTTTCCTCCCTACCTAGCATCTTACCTAAGAAGGTTCAGGTCCACAGAAAACTGAATGTATACCAAAGTCAACTCATGACCTCCTTCCTCTTCAAAAGATCTTTCCATTTTTTGCTGCTATTTATCCTTTTTTTTCCTTCATGACAGAAATCTAGGATTGAAATAATTCTCTTTTTTTACCTCTTGAATCCTAATCTTCCAAAACTGATTCATTTTGCTTCCCAAGTTAGTTCCCATGTTTTTACAAACAAAAAACTACTGTTCTCAGTCACCACTATCCTTACCCAATACCCAATCGTTTCTCATTTGAACTACAACAAAATATTTTACAGATCTCCCAGCAACCACTACAGCTTTTTTCAGCCTATTCATGATGTGACAACTGGAGTGGACTTTGAATTTACAAATATAAAATACTGAAATATGTGCATGTCATTCCTTGCAGGGGGTGCTCAATATCAAACTTGGGGCCTCACGCATGCTAGGCAGTTAATCACGCTAACACTGAACTACAACCACAACCCCTCAGATTTTTTTGACAGTATTTCCTATATAGCATAAGCTGGTCTTAAACTCATGATCCTCCTGCTTCAGTTTTCTGACTACTGAGATTGCAAACATGTGTGCCACGATGACCAGAATGCCATTAGGTTTGTGTTTTATTTTGTGGGTGTTTGTTTTTAGCCAAGACCTTGAATGTAACTCAGGCTAGCCTAAATCATGAGGTTCCTGTGCCTCTATCTAGATGCTGGGATTATATGTGATGAGCAGAGCATGCCTTCTTTATTTTCCATAAGTCTCTTTTAGTAGATTCTCATTTCTCTTAGGACCAAAACCAAAATCCTTCATATAGTTCCTGTCTTCATAGCTACTGTCAAACACTTCTGGGTTTGTCCAGCATTCATGACCTGATAGACATTTTCCCCCTTGCCTTCATTGCTCTTTTTGTAGTTTGAACTTTTATATTTGTAACTGTAACCACTTTATGATTGCCTTTATCCAAAACTACATTGAAAAGCTCACAAGAACAAAGACATTATAGGGCAGTGCCTGAATAGTTGTTAATTCATTGTATGATTCTGTAATTAAGTGAAGAAATGAAAGAATGCATGAGGGAATAAGTGAACCTATGTAAGTAGAATATTTTCAATTCTGCAGAGCAGTGCTTAGAAGTGAGCACAGGCTTTCTTCTCTGTCTTTATTTTGTTTCATGGCAATGAGGAGAGTTTTAAAGTGCATTATGTGAGTGGAGTAGATAAAGGCAATTATTTATGTTTTACTATTTGGAGAATTTAAATCTTGAATTTACTTTTTAACCTAAGGTGTGTTGACCAGAAGCAAGTCGACACTGGGCATAATTGCATAAGAGAAATTAATTTAATCACTCTGGTTAAACAGAACATTTGGTTTAATAAAGTAAAAAAGAATGTAATATTTGTTTGGCTTGATTAGCCACACTGGTTGTAGGCACCAGCAGAGACACAGATTTCTTTGTGACTTGACCACTAACTTGAGCGGCTACTTTTTTTTTATTGATTTTTATTGAGCTCTACATTTTTCTCTGCTCCCCTCCCTGCCTCTCCCCTCCCCTTCAACCCTCCCCCAAGGTCCCCATGCTCCCAATTTACTCAGGAGATCTTGTCTTTTTTTACTTCCCATGTAGATTAGATCTATGTGTGTCTCTCTTAGTGTCCTCATTATTGTCTAAGTTCTCTGGGATTGTGATTTGTGGGCTGGTTTTCTTTGCTTTATGTTTAAAAACCACTTATGAGTGAATACATGTGATACTTGTCTTTCTGTGTCTGGGTTACCTCACTCATAATGATGTTTTCTAGCTCCATCCATTTTCCTGCAAAATTCAAGATGTCATTTTTTTCTGCTGTGTAGTACTCCAATGTGTAAATGCACCACATTTTCCTTATCCATTCTTTGGTCGAGGGGCATCTAGGTTGTTTCCAGGTTCTGGCTATGACAAACAATGCTGCTACTTTTTGTTTGTTTGTTTGTTTGTTTTTTGTTTTTCGAGACAGGGTTTCACTATAGCTATCGAGCCTGTCCTGGAACTAGCTCTAGTAGACCAGACTGGCCTTGAACTCACAAGGATCCGCCTGCCTCTGCCTCCCGAGTGCTGGGATTAAAGGCATGCACCACCACCGCCCAGCTTGCTGCTACTTTTTAATTAGTCATTTTACTGCCAGCTCGTAGGTTTAAAACTATAGATAGGACTGGTACTCATGGCTTTCGGCTTATGCCTGGATTTGCTTTAACTTTACTTGAGATCCTATAAAGACTAAGTCAAGGGTCTTAGAGAGAATGTTTTATGGGTGAAGGTCTGTTGGGGACCCTTCCCCAACTTCCTCGGTTATGGATGACCCTGGGTAGTGCCGCAGAAATCAGGACACAGGGGATGCAGAGTAGGAGATACAACTGCATACCTTATTGCAAAGCCAGTGCTCTTTTTATAATACTCAAATCACGATTCAAACTAGGTTCCCATAATACATGAAAATAGTTTCATAAACTAGTAACTTGGTTGCAAATAATTTCAAAAGCTTCATTCCCTAGTTAATCTAAACAAAAAGCCTGGTGTTATGGGAATAACTCTTGCTATAATATAATATGTAAAAACACCTCATCAGAAGACAAACCACAACCTAATCAGAGCCTTTAAACTACAGTGCACATCTGTGTTCTCAAGGACTGACTATTGGCAAGGCATTCTACTGATGGGAGAGGTTTGCCTCCTCCTGACTTGGTTTGCCAAGCCTGTAAGTGAGAATGCTACCTCAAGTCACCCCTGCACAGAGTTTCTATGCAGTTCAAAACTGGCCCTCTACAAAGGTCTAGTTTCCTTTCAGAGCCTGCAAATCCTAGAGCTAGCGGGGCTGAACTCACCGAGGCATCCGAACAGAGCATCAGAGATGTGCAGGCTCCAGCCCAAGAGGTAGAGCAAGAGAGAGGGTCTTTAGCAGGCTATGTCCTCGGACCCAAGACCGCCTTTAAGAAAGCTCCAAATTCAAAATCCTTGCCTGTTTCTCCTTATGTGCTTATGCTTGAGGTGCCTTTGAGTGTTCAGTAGCAGGAATTTATTGTGGAATTTCCATGTTTCAGGTTATGATCTAGATAATAAGCTCTGTGCGTCCAGGGACCATGCTAAACCCAACCACCACTCTACCAGTGTCTGGCAGATATTAAGACTTAAATTCAATTGGACTGAAGAAATGAATTCCACGTGCTAAATCAGATACTAGGTACAGCCAGCACTCTACCTCTAGTGTCTGGCACCTAGTAAGACTTTAATTTTACTGGAGAAATGAATTCTAGGTATTAAAAATGAGATACAAGGAATACAAGATATAACAGAGAAGATAAACGACAGGGCACAGTCCTTTGATGTCAGTATAGAACACTGTAGCTACCTAAAGGTTTAAAATTTGAATCTATGCCGGCTTCTTTCTGAGGCTTCACACGGGAAGCATAAAACACTCCTTTGGGCACAGCTGGGAAATCACCGTAAGGTAGTCTTCTCGTTTTCAAAGAGCGTGAGGGAAACTGATGGAAGGTAAGGGCAGTGGCCAAGTACTTCACTTTTAACTGCAGCTCGCAAAGTTCCACCGTGGGAGACCTGAGTTCCTGGCTCAAGAGCCAGCAGCGGCAGTGGCGCAGCAGAGGAGGAAGACATTTCTTCTGAGTTTCCAGAATTCTCCCCGTTGGGAAGTAAATGAGCTGAAAAACAGTCATCTGGGTTCTCTTCCAGCGTCAGCAGGCAGCCAACATTCTTTCCTTCTCAGATCCTGAGGGAGAAGTGGGGAGGGAAGTGAATTCTTCCTCCTCTGCATAGACGGAAGACTAGTCCCCAGCGCCTGACTTGCAACCCACAAATGGAAAATTCAGACCGAAGTGAGAGAGGTTGTGCTCCTGAGAAATAGATGAAGAACTCCACTTCCAACCAGACAAGAAGGGAACTAATTTTATGATTTTTGTCACTCTGGCACTTGGGTCTCAAAGGGCTTGCAGCTGAACAAGAACTCGGCCTTTGTGTATAATCACCACTCATCTTTATAAAGCCTGCATCCCAAAGCAGGAGACGGTGTCTGCCTGGAGCTGCAAATGCCACCATCCCCACAGTCTAGAAGAAAGACCATGCCATGGGAGAAATTCCCTGGCCAGATCCCCGAGGGTCTTGGAAGAAAAGGGCAGAATTGGTATGGAAATATGTTGTTCTTTCATCGAGGGAAAGTGATAAAGATTATAGTCATAGAGCTGGGTGTTATGGTACATGCATTTAATCTCAGCACTCTGAAGGCAGAAGCAAGCAGATCTCTGAGAGTTCAAAACCAGCCTACATAATGATACCCTGTCTCAAAAAATAAAGCATTATTCATAACATATCTGGCAAGGAATTCAATTTCCATTTTCTCCAGAAAATAATCACAATTCCTTTAAAAATCTGTCAGGCAGTGGTGGGACAGGCCTTTAATGCCAGCAGAGGTGGATCTCTGTAAGTCTACAGAGTGAGTTCCAGGACACCCAGGGCTGTTACACAGAAAAACCGTGTCTTGAAAGACAAAAAAAATTAAAAATCTAAATCCACTATGCATATTTACAATAGTACACTCTTCCATATACTACTGTATGATACAAAAGGTGCATTTACAATCTTATTTCCTCTGTTTCTTATAACTCCATTAAAATCAAATTAAATAAACCCTTATTATTCATAATTGTTTGTTTTATTTTTTGTTTTCAGTACTGGAACTCTAACCCAGAGCTTTACAAATGCCAGGCAAACTCTCTACCACTGAGCTAAGCACAGAGACCAATACCCTTATTATTTTGAACAGTGATCCAAGGTTGTATAGAGAACAAGAGAAATTACTGTGCTAAACCACTGATCTTTCCCATCTGCCTCTATGTGATGGGAGAGTTAAACACTTTGTAAATCAGATCTGTTCAATGTGGTATAGATATTCTGTAAAGCGGATCTGTTCAATGTGGTATAGATACTCTGTAAAGTGGATCTGATTGATGTATAGACTTCTGGGACTCTTGTATGGATGGACCAAGGCTTCATTGACTTTGTCCCCTTTCTCCCTCACAATAGTTGTTGTCATCATCATTGTTCTTGTTGTTTAGAGTTTGAGCTTGCTTTGTTTGAGACAAGGTCTCTTTCTGTTAGCCAAACCTAGCCTCAAACTCACATCAATCCTCCTACCTCAGGCTCCCAAGCACTAGGATTGCACACACAGCCCCTTTTCTCACTCAGAATGATCCCTTGCCTTATTCTGAAGTTACATTGCCAAATGAATTCCCAGGAAAACTAAGGACCTATATTCACAGGCTTCTCTGCAAAATTTGCATGTTGTTCATGTAGATCTCTCGCTTTAATATTTTTACTCCAAGCTCATAAAATAAGCTCCCTGTCTTTTGGAGACTAGGGTTTATTATTGTTATTAAGCTTTAACGTTAAGCTTTGTTACATAGAGGCATGGCAGTACATGCCTGTAATTTCAGCATTCAAGAGGCAGAAGCCAAGGACTGCTGGAAGTTCCAAGTCAGCCAGGGTGACATAGTAGGACACAATATCTAAATGGATGAACGATAAATGAATAGGTGATAAATATATGTAACAAAAATTTTGAGTATTTCAAAAAGTATGGGTTATAATATGATGCATAGAGTAGGTGTGTACTTGCCATGCTGTGAAGCTGTGCTTGCTCCATTTAGATGACCCAGATGGCCTGCATCAACTGGATGGAACTCCTCTAACTGCTGAAGACATTGTCCACAAAATTGCTACCAGGATCTATGAGGAGAATGACAGAGGAGTGTTTGACAAGATTGTTTCTAAACTGCTGAATCTCGGCCTAGTAAGTGGTTTGCATGAGAGCAAACTCGGTTTTTAGTAGACGCTACAGTGTCCTGAGAAGTTGAGCCTCGTAATTCAAGCAACCAAATGTTTATGGGGCACCTACTTTGTACTAGGCTCCCAAGGACTCCCTTGGGTTTATCAGAAGAGCCAGATAAGCACACACACCCATCACACAGGCTGTTTGAGAGTCATTTTAGCTGTGTAGTTTGCCAGAGAGTAGTGTGTGCCCAGTGGGAAGTAGGGGAAGGCTTCAGAGGAAGAGGTGTTTGAAATGAGCTTAGAAGGGAAGTCAGGCTATAACAAGCAGAGGCAGAGGATGTGTGTGGCAAAACCAGAAATAACACAAGCAGAGACTGGCAGTGGATGCTTGAGGAACTCTGAACAACTGAATCCTCCCTGGTCACGACTTGGCTGCTCAGCCCTGACACAGCCCCAGCAGGTTTTACTGAGGTTCTTACTCACAAGGGTCATGTAACTGATCATGTGGCCTGCAGCTATAGCGCAGCATCCCTCAGGTGTCTCTCTAAGGAAGCATCCTTAGGGTTTCAGCAGGTACCACTGACAACTTGCATGAATAGCCCACTTCTTCCTGGAGTGCTGGGCATTCACCATCACAGCCTGCGTAAGAAAGGATTGTTTGTTGCAAAGAGAAGTTTCCTTGATTAGGAATGAAGACTACACTTATCTGTGGGTATAAAGATAAATGTTTGTGTTGTTGTTAGAGATTATGCTGGCTTAGTAAAGTAGTGATTATAGATTCTCCTCCAATATCCATGACTTCATCAGCACTGAGCAGTTAGCTAGGTTTCCAGCACCAGCGTGGTTTCACCTTTGTTGAGCAGGCCTTCAGTCTGATTAGAGAGCTGTTGGTTACTATGAAGGAATGCATGCCACTACTGTACCCTTAGGGAAATTGTGCCATGCTGGTGTTCGTTGATGTGGCTCATGGGAGCCATAGCTGAGCAAGACTGTTGGAAGCTTACATGGTGCCTACATGTTCAACTGGGGTTTATATTTTTTCTTAGCCAAAAGGTCAAGAAGCTATTCAACTAGAGTTCAGGTGTCTATTTGTTTATTTATGTCCAGGAACAGGAATAGCAGCTATCTATGCTTTGTCTCTTTATAACAGATCACTGAAAGCCAGGCACACACTCTGGAAGATGAAGTAGCAGAGGCTTTACAAAAATTGATTTCAAAAGAAGCCAACAAGTATGAGACCCTGGATAAGCCCACAAGCAAGACTGAGAACCAGGCTGGAAAAATATCAGAGAAAGTGGTATGTACAAGTGCATGAGGAATGTGCTCGTGTCTTGGGCATGTGTATATGTGTGCTTTGTATCTCTGTACAATTAGTGCCTTACCTGATGCCAAAGAGTATTTGGAAAGTATCTCATTTTAGCACACTGGGAACATAGCATATGATACAAGTATTTACAGAATCCCAAATGTGCTGGAACCAGTGTTCCAAGGCTTTTTTGGTATTCCATCCATTTACATAAATGTTATCATCTATTCCCAGTGCATGCGTATGAATGTCCATATATACACACAGAGAGAGAAAGATGGGGGATGGATAGATCAACCTTCTGCACAGCAGCCTCACACCCCCAGTCTGATCCTTCCTCTGTTCCAGGCTGCGTTCTTGCACCTGCCCCTTCCCCTTTTCACTGGTTCAGAAGCCTGTCTATCGCCTTTCATCTGGGCTTGCCGTTCATTCTTATTTCCCCTTCCTGGGCTCCTCTCTGCATTTTCCTCTTGGAATCAACAAAGCTACTGTGATCTTGGTCTCCTCCATCAGTTCTCTTTCTGGAGAAATGTAGCATAGGAGGGTGTCAGATCCCTTGCCTTGCTTTTGATTTTCCTTCTCCAGAGTACACAGACCTGAAACTCGTCCCTTATTACCTTCAGCAATCTCTGCACTATAAAGCAATGCGATATAGAGGGCAGCACTTCTGTTGTCTGCTTTGGGTTTGGGTTTTCTTGGAAGGTGATTGTTTGCTGAGTCTTACATGATATGTAAGCTGGCCTCAATTCAGTGGCAAATATGCCTTCTGACCTTCTAAGTACTAGGTTATAGGCATGAGCTATCACATGCAATATGGTAATGTTTCTGTGGGTTTAGTTTTGTTTTGGCGTGTGTTTGTGTTTCTTTCATGTAGTCCAAGCTGGCCTTGAATTTTCTGTGTTCCCAAGGTTGTCTTTGAACTCCAGATCAAATCCTTCTGCCTCCACCTCCCAGGTTCCCAAATGCTTAGATTACAGATGTGTATCAACAGGCCCTGCAGGGATGCTATTTTAGAAGGGCCAGAAACTAAGATCAGTTCTGGCCTACTCCAACAAGGCCATACTTCCAAAGAGTGTCACTCCCTGACGATCAAGCATTCAAATCTATGAGCCTATGCTGTCCATTCCTATTCAAACCACCAAACTTTCCATATTCATGGAAGAATGGATACACAGGTCTACACAAAAGCAGTTGTGATTTCTACAACCCTTCACTCGTTACATTTATTCATTTCTAAAGCTTTCATATGCTTGGCTTGTTGTTCATGTCTTCTAAATGCACTAATGCGAATAAAGTATTCTTTCAGAGTACCACAGAGTGCTAATAATGCCATGCTAATTTAAAAAGACACAATCTCTCCTCCCACAAAGGTTAAGTTCCAGTGGAAGACATAGATTGTCTCCAAACAGTGGTCATTGTAAAGGCAACCGCATCGAGAGCTTTGAGAAAGGCACCTATTCTGCACTTAGGCTGAGAGAAGGCTTCCCTAATGAAGCAATTTGAGCTGAAAACTAAAGTCAAATAGGATTAACTTGTAAACAGGAGAGGTCACGTGTGTGGAGTATCCATGGAAACTAAAACAAGGGCTTGTGACTGACACAGAAAGGAGAGCAGTGTCAGGAGATGGGGAAGTAGCCCCAGCCCAGACCACGCAGAGCCTCAAAGTCACATGTGGAGTCTGATGCCTACTGTAAAAGCCAGGGAAAAATACTAAAGGGTTTTACCTTCATCTGCTCCCCATTGCTACAAAAGAATACCTGGGACTAGATAATTAATTAAAAAGAGAACAGGGACTGGAGGAATGGCTCATCAGTTAAGAGCATTAAATTCTCCTCCAGAAGACCCAGGTTCAATTCCCAACACCCACATGGTGACTCATGACTCACAGCCTTCTGTAACTCCTTTACCGGGCATACACGTGGGGCACAGACATACATGCAAGCAAAACACCCACACACATAAATATAAATAAATCTTTTCTTTAAAAAAAGGAAAATAAGTGTATTTAGTGCACAGCTTTAGAGGTGAAAAGCCCAAAATGGAATAGTTTCTGGTCAGCTTCTGGTGAGGCCCTGTGTGGCTTGCCCTGTGAGATGGAAAAGGGGGAGGACAAGCAGGTGCATGTGTAAGGGGGCAAGGGTGCCACTCACCTTTTCACAACTCTCTCACACAGTAGTTAGCCTTAACTAGCCCAGTCTTGTTAACAGTGGAGAGACACAGCCTAGCGCAGCCACAGCTGCCCAAGGAGCACCCTTTCACCTGGAGACTCCACTCAGGTAAACCAACAAGCCAGAATGAAGCCAAGTTAGCAAATGCATTAACTGTTTAGATAGAAAATCATAAGAAAAAAAGACAGTACACACCTACTATATGGGTGCAAAGCTCCCTGACAGTCACATTTATGTGTCCTTGCCAGGGCTGTGTCTATGACCCTATGTCTTTTTAAGTCAGGGTGCAAAAAGGAAGCAATTTTCACCTTTAAAAGATTAAGTAAGCTGGGGCCATAAGACAACTCAGCGGATAAAGAAACCCATGGCCAAATGTGGCGACCTAAGTGGCCCACATGGTGGAAGGAGAGTGTCTAAAGTTGTCCTCTGATCTCCACCCACATGACTGGGGACACACACGCATGCGTGCACACGTACCCCCCCCCCCACACACACACACACACACACAAATAAAAAATTTTAAAAGACTAAGCAAGCTTACAATTAAGTAAAGTTTAAAAATAAAGTAAAATATGTAAATTGGGTTCATTTTGTAAATGAACCACAAGGCACTTTTATGGGGTGCATTATTTAGATTTAGAGATGAGGGAGGGGTGCTAAATTGACAAAATTCTAACCCTAAGTAAGCACAGCATTTGTCATTTTTAACCCCCTATTTGAGAGGTCATTAACATGCCAGTATCTCTGTAGGCAATTTGGGCTTTCTCTGTTGAGTTTCTTGACTCTTTCAGCCAGTAAGTCAAAGCAGATCCCAGTGAGGGATTTTCTTCCTTTCCATGTCTTCTAAATTGGCCCTATCTTCTGTCCTGCCTCGGTCCCTCAAGAAAGGTATAGTTACTTTTCTATCTCTGTGATAAAACACTACTGTAGGCAGAAGCTGCTTGCTCATTTCCCGGCTGCCCAGACCTGAAATAATTACACAGAAACTATATTAATTGCAATACTGCTTGGCCAATAGCTTAAGCATTATTAAGCTATTAATAAGCATATTTCTAGCTAGCTCTTACTCTTAAATTAACCCATTTCTATTATTTTATATTTTACCACGATGCTCATGGTTTACTGGTAAGGTTCCAGGCATCTTTCTCCTTTGGCAGCTACATGGCATCTCTTTGACTCTGCCTACTCTCTCCTTCTCTATCTGCTTGGAATTCCTACCTTGCCCTATTCTGCACTACAATAGGTCCAAAGTAGCTTCTTTATTACCCAGTGGTATTCACAGCATACAGAGGGGAATCCCACATCACTCAATGATCACAGCTACTTACAAAAGAAGAGTTTATTTGGGCTTATAGTTCCAGAGTGCTAAGAGCACATTACAATGAGGAAGCAAGGCAGCAGCAGCCAGGGAGGCTGGAGCAGCAAGCTGAAAGTTCATATCTTAAACCATAAGCAGGAAACAAAGAGAAAACTAGGAATGGTGTGTAGCTTTGAAACCTCAAAGCCAGCCTCCAGTGACACACTTCCTCCAAAAAGGCCATACCTCCTAAGCTTCCCAGAAGGCACCATCACCCAGGAAACCAGCTATTCAAATCTCCAAGACTAAGGGAAACATCTCATTCAAACCAACACAAACATTAATCCATTCCTGAGAGAGAAGCCTACATGAACTTGCTATGTCTCAAAGGCCCTACCTTCAACACCTTTACATTGGCAATTGAAATTTCTTTTTTTTTCCTTATTTTTATTTTATGGCATTGGTGTTTTGCCTGCATGGATGTGTGTGTGAGGGTGTCAGATCCCCTGGAACTGGATTTACAGACAGTTGTGAGCTGCCATGTGGGTGCTAGAATTGAACCCAGGTCTCTGGAAGAGCAGCCAGTAATCTCTCCAGTCCCAGTAATTCAAATTTCAGTATGAATTTTGACAGGAGTAGGCCATATCCAAACCATAGCATAGCAGGTGTATGCATGTGTATGTACGTATGTGTACAGGTGCATGTGTACATGTGGGCATGTTTACAGGTAGGCATGTGTACATGTCAGTAGGCATGTGTACATGTCAGCATGCATGAATGTGAAGGCCAGAGGGCAACCTCAGGTGCTATTTCTCAGGCACCGTCCACCTTGTGTTTTGAAACAGGGTCTCCCACTGATCTGGAACTCACCAAGCAAAGTAAGATAGTTGTCATCGAGCCAAAGAAATCTGCCTATTTCCACCTTCTTAGCCCTGGGATTACAAGCATGTGACACTCAGATCAACTTTTATTTTGTTATTTTTTAACCTAATTTATTTATTCTTGTTTTGTATACATTAGTATTTTGCCTGCATGTATGTATATATGAGGGTGTTGGATCCTGGAGTTACAGACAGTTGTGAGCTGCCATGTGGGTGTTAGGAATTGAACCTGGGTCCTCTGGAAGAGCAGTCAGTGCTCTTAACCACTGAACCATCTCTCCAGTCCCATCAACTTTTATTTCTAATGTGGATTTGGTGATCAAATGGGACACTTGTGCTCATAAAGCAAGCACTTTACCAAACTAGATTCATCTCTGGCCTCCTTGTAGTAGATTTTAAGCAAAGTCTTTAAAGATCAAATTGCTAGAAAGACACTTCAATCCACAGGGCACAAGATACTGAACTGAGAAGACATTTGAAATGAGTGGTATACCAGTTAGAAAGTGGGGGGTGAAGGACTGCGTGGACTAACATGGGTTACTGGAGAAAGAGATGTAAAAATTGCCATAAGATTTTAAAGTAAAGCCAACAAAGATACTGATAGATCAGATGTGGGGAAACAAAGAAAAAAGAAAATCCCTCAGATTTTTGTCTACAGAATGGCAAATGAGCTTTCACCAAAATAGGAACAAAGATCAGGTCTGAGAAGCGAAAAAAATATTACGTATCATCCAGAGACAGAAATCTCCTGGAAGTTCCAAGGTGTTAGTACAGTTACTGATGGACAGTTTGAAAGCTTTCCTGGTCCACCCGACTCCACTCCTATGCACTGTGTGAATAAAGCTCTCTCCTCAGTGAAAGATTCATGGAGGGGAATGTGGCCAAAGCAGAACCATAGAAATCCCCAGTCTAGTCTCTCCTGAGCCACACCAAGATACTTTCTCAAGGGAGTTCATACCTGCAGGGTCTTGTGAAGGAGGAGGAACCCTGAGGTCATCTGAAAGGAGAGAACTGACCTGGAGTTGCATTCGTTCTAAACCATCTTTATTTGCTATTGTTATTTTGCCCTCACTGAAGACTCCAGTGGCAGCCGTTCACGATGGCTTTACTAACAGAGAAAATGATGAAACCGTATCTAACATCTTGACCTTGTCGAATGGCTTGGAAAGGAGAACCAACCCCCGCAGTGAAGATGACTTTGAGGAACTCCAGTATTTCCCCAACTTCTATGCATTACTGACAAGCATCGATTCAGGTAACCACCACTTTGTGACCGTGAGGAAGGGAAATGAGACGGTAATTCTTGGAAATGTGTGGGTGGTTTTCTTCCTGTTCATGGTTTCCAAGTGCAGTTCTCTGTGACATACACTGTTGGCTGGGAAAAACATTTCACTTTTTTTTTTTTCAAAAAGTGGTGTGCTAGTCATGGAAAGTATAATCAGGAAATTTGGAGTTTCTGGATAATTTAATCTTGTTAACAGACAGTTCATTTATTTGTTCAATAAACAGCTATGGAACATCTGCTGCGTACAGGTACCCAAATCTGTCACATGCTGAGATGAATCACTGACCTGCCCTGACCCAGCTCAGTCTTTGCTCTTACTATACCAGCCTTTTTTATTTAATTTATTTATTCATTTATTTTGTGTGTGGACAAGTGTGCCACAGTGTACATATAAAGATTGGAGGACAATTTGCTGGAATCAGTTTTTTCTCTCGACTGCTGTGGGTCCTAGGAATGTGATTCAGGTCATCAGGCCTGGCAGCGAATGCTCTGAGCACCTGTGCTGTCTCTCTGGCCCTTCAGCTTTCTCTAATGCTCTGTTCTCAGCTTTATTGAGGTGTACTTAACATGTATATCCCTATAATCCTAGAGTCCTAGCTCTTGGGGGGACTGAGCTAGAAGGATTACTGTGAGCGTGGTCCAGCCTGGTCTATATTGTGAGCTTGAGACCAGCCTTAGCTACATAACAAGAGCCTATCTCTCACAGATACAGAGAGAGAGAGAGAGAGAGAGAGAGAGAGAGAGAGAGAGAGAGAGAGAGAGAGAGAATTGTATACAATAGGCATATAACATGGTGTTTTAGTGTTCATCTGCATTGTAAAATGATCATCATGGTGTGGCCAATGACTGTGTCTATCACCCATACATATAGTTGCTATTGTCTCTTTCTTCTTTTTTATTCTTGTTCTTGTGTGAATATGATCTATCAAATTTCAAATATGTAACCCAATGTTACCAGCCATACTTACCAAGTTTCACAGACTCCAGACTTTTCACACTACAGAACAGAAACTTGGTACCTCCCAGTTTTAACCAGTCCTAGGCAATGACATTCTTTTTTTTTAAACTGGATATCAACATGTAGAAAAATGACAATAGATCCATATCTATCACCATGTACAAAATTCAAATCCAAATGGATCAAAGACCGCAATATAAAGCCAGCCACACTGAACCTTATAGAAGACAAAGTGGGAAGTACACTTGAACGCATTGGCACAGGGAACCACTTCCTAAATAGAACCCCAGAAGCACAGACACTGGGAGAAACAATTAATAAATGGGACCTCCTGAAACTGAAAAGCTTCTGTAAAGCAAAGGACACGGTCAACAAGACAAAACGACGGCCTACAGAATGGGAAAAGATCTTCACTAACCCCACATCAGGCAATGACATTCTACTCTACACTTCAATGACTTAGCTTTCTTAAATTCCACATGCAAATGTCTTTCTTTTTTTTATTTATTTTTCGAGACAGGGTTTCTCTGTAGCTTTGGAGCCTGTCCTGGAACTAGCTCTTGTAGACCAGGCTGGCCTCGAACTCACAGAAATCCACCTGCCTCTGCCTCCGAGTGCTGGGATTAAAGGCGTGAGCCACCACTGCCCGGTGCAACTGTTTTTCTATAAGTACAGAGGTGTCAGAACCTCCTCTAGATACCAAAATCCACACATACTCAAGTCCTTTATATGAAATGGTACAAACACCATGGCTAAAGGCTTGAGTTTGATTACCTGTAATGCACACAGCCCCTTCACACACATACAGAGGTGGGTGAGAGAAGGAGAGAGGGTGGAGGAGAGGGAGCGGGAGTGAGATATAGTATTTTCATATAATCATCACACATCTTCCCATGGACTTTAAATCATCTCTGATTTTCTTACAATGCCTACCACAATGGAAGTGCTATACAAATGGTTGTAAAACTGTATTGCTTGGAGAACAGCAGCAAGAAAATGACCCGTTTATGCTCAGTAAAAACGCATTCATATTTTTTCTTTAGTATTTTTGATCCTCAGATAGTTGAATCCACAGATAATGAAGCCTTGGGTTCAGAACTGAGAGAATGCCGTCTCTGTCTTTGTATCTGGATTGTTTTACCTAGTGTGTTTTCTAGGCACAGTGTCAAAAAACAAAACATCAAGAGAATATCCTGCCAGTTGTATTAAATCTTGTGCAAAGCTTTCATTTTCCTCTCTCAGTGGGAGCCTTCTTTGCTCTCCTCTAAATTATTCAAGACATTGCTTACTAGACATTTTCTGCTTTGGTTTTCCAGTGAGTTCACATGAGCATGGGATGAAAGAAAGTCCAGATCCCAAACACATCTGAGAAATTGTTGGTTTTTTTTCAAACGAGTCCTCCCGAGTCTCTTCAGCCACGTGTGTACAGAGCTGTGTGTAGGGTTTGGCTTCTGTTTGTTTCTGGTTAATCTGCAAATGATGAGAGTCTGAATCTCTCCTGTCACTGTTTAGGCGGATGCCCCACATTGCCCCAGCAGCCTTCCCCGTCCCTGCTGCAGCCCTCAAGTGAACAACTGGGTAAATTTTCTGGAGTTGTAATCTGGTTCCTCCATAAAGTGATCATAGGATGAGCTTCCAGCCCCGGAGAATTCTCTTTGTCCTTCAGGTCCAGATATTGGCCAGATGGCACTGGCCTCTCTGCTTGAATCTGCAAGGCTGTGTCTGGAGGATCTGTTCTGAGCCATCTTGCCCCATTGGTTGGCAAAATAACCAGCTCAGAGTCTGTGTCATTCTAGTGAGTCACTTCTCGGTGAAGAGCGTCAGCATAATGCTAAATATACTGGCACACCCTTGATCAAGGGATGGCCAAAGTCATTTGTCATGTCATTTTTAGGATCTCCCTAACTCAGCAACCTGTGAGTTTTATGGTATTTTTTTAAACTCCACTATGTGGAATGTTATTTATTTGTTTTATCTTTCAGGTTTGTTTGTTTTAAGGCAGTGTCTCACATATCCCAGGCTGACCTCAAACTGTATCCAAGGATGACCTTGAACTTCTCATCCTCCTGCCTATAGTTCCCAAATGCTGGGACTCTAGGCTTGTGTCACCACGTCTGGTTTATTCAGGGCTGGAGTTTAAGCCTTAGGGCCTTGTATACACGAGGCAGGCACTGTACCAACTGAACTATAATCCCTACCCTGGAAATGAATTCTTTTCTATTTTATTACTATAATATTTCAGATGAAATTAAAGCTCCATGGGAAAGTTAAAATGTGTTCATTTCTAAAAGCAGTCTTGTATAGCTATAAACTACCCTATGTTCCCAATTGTGTCTTAGTTTTTGGTTTTTTTTTTTTTAAGTTAAATGTTTGTGCAATTCGTTATAAATAAAGGGAACGATATTTCAATGATTATGCCTTACTTCATAAACTGACAGCGAAAGATAACACTATCGTCTATTAGTTGTCTCTAAATTATTTTGCTTCTCATGGGGGCCGGAGACATGGCTCAGCAGCTAAGAGCACGAACTGCTCTTCCAGTACCCACACCGTGCTCACAACCCTCTGTAACTCCAGTTCCAGGGACTCTCTCACTCTCTTCTGGCCTCTGCGGACATGCATGCTTGTGGTACACAAATATATATGAAGGCAAACATCCATGCACCCATAAAGTAATATAAATAAAATTATTTTAGTTAATTATTTTGTTCTTTTAACATAGAAAAAGAAGCGAAAGAGAAAGAAACCCTGATCACTATCATGAAGACGCTGATCGAGTTTGTGAAAATGATGGTCAAGTATGGCACTATATCTCCAGAAGAAGGCGTTTCCTACCTTGGTGAGAATTCTGCCTTATTTTTACCATGGCCGCTTTCATTGTTCAAAGCGAATTAAGGATCCGGCAATAATCGCCTCACTGATTTGATGATTTATGCCGGAGCAGCCCAGATCTCCAGGGTAACAGAGTTGCTCAGCTTAATGATGCATGCAAATAAAATTAATTAGACATTCTGTACTTTTCATCTTAATAAATACAGTTTGAAGAAAAACCTTCCACATTTTTTATATTAAATCTTATTAGTGCTTTAAAATAATCTCCAGGGAGCAATTTTATTACAAGTTAGCCCATTAACTTTTTTTTTACTTGTGTTTAGAAGTCTGGGTTAAATCTTGATTTTCTACTCTGTATGTGGCAAGCAGAAAGAGTACTGGCTAGGGAAACAGGAACCTCACTTTGCTGTACTGAGAAGGTCCTGCTCCTTTTTGGGAGGATGGGAGGGTTGAGACAGGGTTTCTCTGCAGCTTTGGTGCCTGTCCTGGAACTAGTTCTTGTAGACCAGGCTGGCCTCAAACTCACGGAGATCCACCTGTCACTGCCTCCCAAGTGCTAGGATTAAAGGCATGCACCACCACTGCCTGGCAAGGCTTCACTTCTTCTGTCTGTTAAATGAAGGATGAAACAACTCTCAGGTCACACTCAATCACTGACAGAAGTCACGGCAGGAACTTAAGGCAGGATCCTGGAGGCAGGAGCTGATGCAGAGGCCATGGAGAAGTGCTGCTTACTAGCTTGCTTTTTCTGGCTTGCTCAGTCTGCTTTCGTAGAGCACCCAGTACCATTGACCCTGGGGTGAGACCATTCACAGTGATCTGGGCACTTCCATGTCACTCATTAGTCAAGAAAAAGCACCACAGGCCAATCTGTTGGGGGCATTTTTGCAATGGAGATTCCCTCTTCCTAAATGACTCTACCTTGTGTCAAGTTGACATAAAACTAGCCAACACATACATGGTGCACATAAAGGCAAACAGGCAAAATATTCATACACATACATACTTTTAAATCTTTTAAAAGGTTAAAATGCAGTTATATAATGCAAGTACTCAATTGTTTTGATTTTTTTAAGGGCTTTTGCTTCCCTGAGTACTCTTCAACACCCATGTGCTTTGTGCAGGGTGATCTTAGTCTCTTACTCTGCCGGGGCAAAGAGAAACAAATAAATGTAGAAATGCCACTCTGGTCAGCATGATCCAAAATTATTCAGCACGAACCCCGGGTTTTTCTACATAGAAACAGTTTTACTGGTTTTGTTTGAATTATAAAAAAAAGAGCATATTTCTTGTTTAAAAAAAAAAGTCATTCAAGGCAAAGAAGAAGGAGGAGGAGCAGGAGGAGGAGGAGGAGGAGGAGAAGGAGAAGGAGAAGAAGAAGAAGAAGAAGAAGAAGAAGAAGAAGAAGAAGAAGAAGAAGAAGAAGAAGAAGAAGAAGAAGAAGAAGAAGAAGAAGAAAAAGAAGAAGAAGAAGAAATGCAAAAGAAAGTTAAAATCACTCCCGATACTAATCCCCTCACAACATTTTGATTTACAGTCTTCTAGATGTCTTGTCTGCATAGGTATATATGTGAGCATACCTATTCTCTTTGTCTTAAAAAGAAGTGTGTTCAGATTACAGTTGGTGTTGTCCAACCAACTCCATTCCTCTAACAGTGATTCTCAACCTTCCCAATGCTGTGACCCTTTGATACAGTTCCTCCTGTTGTAGTGACCCCCATCATAAAATTATTTCGTTGTAATTTTGCTACTGTTATGAACTGTAATTGCTTTCTGTCTTAGGCAACTCCTGTGAATGAGATTGTTTGACCCCGAAGGGGTCGTGACCCACAGGTTGAGAACCTCTACGGTTACACAATGCAATGTAAATATTTGATATGCAGAATATTCAATATGTGACCCCAAATGGGTCGCAACCCACAGGTTCTAATAGTAGAGCAGACATTGCTCAGGACAATGTCAAGCATTTGACTTGGGAAGTCTGTGCTTTGTCATTTCTCCTGTGGAATTAGGTCGACACTGCAGAGGCTTATGTGTGAGCAGCTGTTCCTGCTGCTACCTGAAGCTAAGTGTCTACATGGTAACCACTAACCACAAGTTGCTACTTAAGTGGGAAGTCATTAAAATTAAGTGCTTACTAGCTAAGCCAGTTGGCGAGGCATGGTGGCTCAAGCCTGTAATCCCAGCACCAGGGATGATAGGGTTAGAAGGATTAAATAGGAGTTGGAAGCCAGGCTTGGCTTCAGGAAAAGTCTCAGTTCAACGTAGGGTAGAATAAGACTCTGCTTGAAATGACGTCAAAAATAAAAATAAATAAATAAAAATCTAAGACAGGAGTTGTGGCACACACCCATATGGGAGTGAACATTTAATATCAGTTCTCAGGAAATTAAAGCATATTTCTTCTCTTCTTTCTAGAAAACTTGGATGAAACAATTGCTCTGCAGACCAAGAACAAGCTGGAAAAAAATACCACTGACAGCAAAAGCAAGCTTTACCCAGGTAGGATTTACTTAACTATGGCAGGTTTTATTTTTCCTAACTGGTAAAAGAATAGCTATTTTAGTGGTAAAGAGTGAGCTTCAGTAAACATTAATAGAGCATTATAGATCTCAAACCATTTTAAAATCTCACCTTCAAATATAGTAATAACACATGTAACCTTGGCTACTTTGTAGCCTGTCATAGCAGAGAATTCGTACCACCAAAAGCATGGAAAAGTTATTTCATTTGGGGTCTTCTTTGTTGTTTTTTGTTGGGCTTGGAATTGAACACAGAGCCTCAAGTGTGGAAGGCAAGCATTCTACCACAGAGCCACACCTCTAGTGCTACACAAAAAAAGTTATGTAGGTATGTAACAAACACTCTTTGGGGGTGCCTGATTACAAAACTGAGTGAATCCTCTATTAAAGAATCCATTTGTAGCGGGCTGTGGTGGCACACGCCTTTAATCCCAGCACTCGGGAGGCAGAGGCAGGCGGATCTTTGTGAGCTCGAGGCCAGCCTGGTCTACAGAGCTAGTTCCAGAACAGGCTCCAAAGCTACAGAGAAACCCTGTCTTGAAATACAAAAACAACAAGAACAAAAAACAAACAAAAAAAAAGCCTCCATTTGTGTCTCTTTCTTAACACTTCTTGAGACCACCATCCCAGACAATCTGTCATTCCCCACTGCCCCCACATCTCTTCTCCATGGTCCCACCCCAGATCATCCCACCCCTCTGGGATCCTCTGTGCTCCTCCACAATATGCCCCTTTTCTATGTTTCTCTTCCACCCACAACCCTGCTCTGCCCAGCAAACAGCACAGAACTGAGCTGTGTGAAGAATCTTCCTCTCGAGGGGGATTGGGTGAAGAACAAAAAGAGAAAAGATTGCAGGCTCTGATGGTTTAATCATTTTTCACCCAGCACAGAAATTATGTACATGTTGGTGATGCTGTACCCTTTAAAATGATGCTTTCATGCAGAGTTTTTTTAATTGGTTTTGTTACTAGGGCTCAAAGGCAGTCCTGCATGCTTGCTAGGCAGGCATTCTACCTCTCAGCTTCATGTTTAACCTTTAAATGGGCTATATTTATTTATTTTATGTGTAGTGTGTTTGTGTGTGTGTATGTATGTGTGTGTGTGTGTGTGTGTGTGTGTGTGTGTGTGTGTGTGTGTAGAAACCAGAAGTCGACATCAAGTGTCATCCTTATTGCTTTTCATTTTATTTATTAAGACACGATCTTTAACTGAACCTGGAGCTCATAGATTTGGCTACATTAACTGGCGAGTAAGTCCAGAAGTCCCCCTGTATTTGCCTCTCCAGTGCCAGGAACTCAAGAGGTCAGAGATAGCAAGAGGATTGGTAGGTCAAGGCCAAACTAGGCTACATGAGCTCTTGTCTCAAAAAAGAAATTAATGTTATTTGTAACCAAGACCTATATGGCACATCTGGTTGACTGCTAACACTAACTGAATTAAGATCAATATGACTTAACACTAACTGAATTAAGATCAGTATAACTGAGTGGTAGATCACTTGCCTAGTATGCTCCAGATGACCAGCCGAGGTCCTCCTCAGAGAGGGAGGGAGAAAAGGAGGGGGAGTCAGAAAAATAACCAGTTTTGATTGTACATGCCAGCTATTCTGAAGGCTGAGGCAGGAGGACTGCTTGAGCTAGGAGTTCAAGGACAACATAGTGAAAGCCAATCTCTAATATAATAATAATAAGCAAGACAAGCAATCGCTCTCTGATGACAGTGTGGCTGAAGGAAGAGTGTCCCCTGAAGAATCTGGAGTGCTAGGAGTATGGACCCAGCTTCTTATTAACTCAGTGGGTAACCCTGAGCATCTCTTTCTTCCTGGGGCCTCAGTTTCCCCTTCTGTGAAATGATGGTAGAGGGTTGGGTTAGACAACCATTGAGATCCCTTTTAGTTCAAAAACCATAACATGACCTCAAACTGTATTTTTTTCAATGAAGTTTGTTCTGCATTAAGAATTAAGAAAGGTAGGAAATGGTGTCATAACCACCATGTACTATCTGATCACAGTGCCATCAGAGAAGAGTCACGAAGAAACCGACAGCACCAAGGAAGAAGCCGCCAAGATGGAAAAGGAATATGGAACCCTGAAGGATTCAACGAAAGATGCTAACTCCAACCTAGGAGGAAAGACAGATGAAGCCAAAGGTCTGGATCTACCAGCTCTGGGTTGGCGATGAAACTGGGGAAGTTTTTAACACTCAAGTAGGGCAGTCCAAAATAAAGCCCCCCCCCAGCACAATCTGCATAGCTAAGATTCACAGAGTGGGGTGATCCAACATCAATCCCACAGAGTACAGCCTGCAAAGTTAAGATTAGCATGTAGCACCTGAGCTTGAAAAGCAGTGTGTTTTAATGGTCTTTAGTCTTCTGGGATGGCAAGTTGGTTTCATTTTTTATTGGGCTATTGTGCTTAAGAAGGGATATTCATGGCAGAGGGAATAACTGCAGTCATCTATGTATTTTTTAATATTCAGTTTATAATCCTAATTGATTGAGCAATACTTATTGATTTCTTTAGATAAGAAAGGATGTACTGAGTTTACAATTCCACATTTTGATGAGTTGGTTTGGCTTAGTGTTTTGAGACACGTTAGTCCAGACTGATCTAGAACTCTCTGTGTAGTCCAGGCTGGCTTCAAACTCATGGCAACCCTCCTGCCTCAGCCTCCCATGTACTAGAATTCCAGGCATGAGCAATATTTCTTTAACTTGTATAATAATTCTTTAAATAATCACAATACAGCTTACTCAGCCGGGTCACTCAAGAGTCTGGGTTTAACAAAGCAAACTCCGTACTCAAGAAGGGATGCGGCCTAGAAATGTCTTTAAGAACTTGATAAAAATCACAAATTCAATGGATCAATTTGCCTTAAAAAATAAATGTATCTATGGCCCACAAAATTCACATCTTCTTAGGAGTTTACAAGCTTTCCCAGAAACCAACTTCCCTCCAGGAAAAAGACTTAATGGCGCTTTATGTTCTAAATTGTTAAAACTTTTGATTGGGGCCGGATGTGGATTCTGTGATATGCTCATTGTTTGAGCCCCTTTTATTACAAGTTTCATAGTTACTTCACAGAAAAAATGATATCCCTATGTCTCAAGATACCTCATTTGAAACACTGCTTCTTTATCAGAAGTTGGGCAGAAATGCTTGTCCCTGTTTTACCTTCCTGTCACTAAGAAATGTTGACCTCTTTGGTATAATTGGAGCCTGCTAGGTCATACCAGTGTCTAATTAGTAGGTTCATCTGGACATTTTATTTCTCGGGAAGAGAGGAGAGTGGAAGTGGGCCAGTTCTCTCTCCTGGGGGAGAGGAATTGGCACTCAGCTAAGTTGTCATCTGAGAACATAGCATTAACCAGACTCTACATTGGCTCAGTATAACTTTCCGTGCTAATGAGTGGGTGGGGGTGGGCTTTGCTTTCTCTTCTATGCTCTGATATATCATTACCTGGCCCCTCGCGCTTATGCCATAACTCTTTAACATTTTTTACTTATTCATTTATTTAGTGGGGGGCACACACATGTGCACATACGCATATTACAGCACACATGGGTGGCCAGAGGACAGCTTGTTCTCTCCTCCTACCATGTGAGATCCAAGGATCAAACTCATAAGCTTGACAGTACCTTTAACTACTAAGCCATCTCATCATCCCTATATTTGTTAACATTTTTTCAAATTTTTTAAGACAGAATCTATGTAGGCTTGGCTAGCCTGGAGCTCACTGCATAGACCAGGCTGTCCTCAAACTCACAAAGAGCTCACCTGCCTCAGCCTCTCCAGTGCTGAGATTAAAGGCACATGCCACCATGTCTGGCTGTTAACTATTTTACATTGCTTTTCCATTGTCAATTAATAATGATTTTATGGAAAAATTGGCATAGTATGGATGTAGGAACCCCTTATAATTCCACTGTTGTCATCTTAGCACCCCATCTTCACTTTCTGCGAATAAGGTATTCTAGATCCACTCCAGATTTGCTTTTCAGAAGACTTGAAACCAGTTCCCTCAAGGAATTCTATTTCTTCCCTCCCCCCCTTCTTTCCTTCTCTTATTCCTTCATGTACAAAGGTCATATTCCCCAGGAGCACAGCAACCACACAATAAGTCCTTTAACCTGCTTAGGCAGCATGCTGAGTGCTGAGGATGGCACCCTGTGTTGCTGTGCAAGCATCCCCAGGCATGGTGTAGCATGGTTTTTCTGTTTTTAGAGAAAACACTGAAAATGGAGCATAAATAATGGGTGGTACTGACTGACTATGTAGAATATGAATGTGTGTTGGCCACTTTTCTCTCACTATAGCGAAACACCTGAGATGCGCAAAGAGAAAGGTTGGGTTTTGGCTCACAGTTTGAGAGAATCCAGTCCATCATCTGTTGGTCTTGTTGCTTTGGGCCTGTGGTGTGTGGTACATCATAGGAGGAGCCCTGACAGAGCAAAGTCACTCCCTTCTAGGGGGAAAAAGAAGGTATAAGCTGGAGTCCCAGCATCCCTATTGAATGTGTCCCCACCACCACCTCTTAGAGTTCCCACAACTTTAAAATGGGGCATGAATGTGAGTGAAGGCAAGACTGATGGGTTTCTATTTCTTTCCCTTTTTCTCTCTCTCTTTCTTTCTTTAAATACAGGGTCTTTAACCCTGGTTGGCTTGGAACTCACTATGTAGCCTAGTCTGGCCTTGAATTTGTAACAGTCCTGTTGGCTCAGCCTTCTGAGTATTGGAACTAAAGACGTGAGCCACCATACCTGGCAGAGATAGTTCTCACCCCTCTACATAGGCAAACAAAAGCCATGCACATGCACACACATCCCACTGAATGGTGAGCATGGTGAACATGTATGTGGAATACAGGCTTTTCTCAGAGAGAAAGTTGGAGGCACTGAGAGTGGAACATAGAATAAGGTAATGGCTCAGTTAAAAGCATTTAAGGAAATAATTGTAAGCAGGACACACTGGCAAGCATGTTTGCAGAGCGTCTCTTTTGGTTTTGGAGTATGAGGTGACGGTCCCATGTCCTCACAGTAAATATTTCTTAACCATGCCAAGCAGATGCTGGACCTATGAGCAATATATATATATTTGTAACAACAGCAATATCCCTAGGTTTATATCACTTCACTTTACAAAACGTGTCTACATGCATTTTGTTTCATGAAAAGCCAGTCTAGGGACTGCAGGGCTGGCTCTGTAGTTAAGAGCACTTGCTGCACCTGCAGAGGACCCGAGTCTAATTCCCAGCACCCACATCAGTGGCTCAACACCACCCAAAACTACAGCGCCACCATCTCACCTCCTTAGGCATGAGCACAGTTGTGGCATACCTTCACACAGACACTCATAAATGAAAATTAAAATGTTAAATCAAATTTAATTTTTACCACAAAAATAACACATTTTATTTATTTATTTACTTGAGACAGGGTTTCTCTGTAGCTTTGGAGCCTGTCCTGGAACTAGCTCTTGTAGACCAGGCTGGCCTCGAACTCACAGAGATTCACCCGCCTCTGCCTCCCAAGTGCTGGGATTAAAGGTGTGAGCCACCACCGTCCGGCTACACATTTTATTTATTAATTAATGAAAAATAATTCATTTTACTTTTGAATGATTTAGACTACTTAAGCTATTGTTTTCTAAAGGAACTCATATTTTTTATTTATTTGTATTTATTTATTTTGGCTTTTTAAGATAGAGTCTCAGATAGTCCAGACTAAAGTTGAATTTACTATGTAGTTGAAGCTGGCCTCAAACTCCTGGTCCTCTCATCTCTACCTCCCCAGTGCGGAGAATATAGATTTGAATCACAGCACCTGACATGGATTAATAATATTTTTTAACATGATGATTTTTGATTGGTAAAGTTATTTGTATGATTCAATAGTTATTTCTAAATTTAGGAGTATGCCAATAATGAAAACTTCATCCTAATTCTAACCATATCCAGAAACTTGTGAATTTTTCTCTAGAGACCAAAGGAACGTTGTTTAAAATATTCCATTATCTAAGTGCTGCTCCTTCTGCCAGTTGGATGTTTACTTACTCACTTTTGATGTGTGAGTCACTGAAAACACTTTTTGAATTAATTGATTCATTTTTATGGAACGTGTGTGTGTGTGTGTGTGTGTGTGTGTGTGTGTGTGTGTGTGTGTGTCAGTTCCCATAGAGGCCAGAAGAGGGCATCCAATACCAGGAACTGAAGTTACAGATGTTGTGAATCACCATCTGGGGTCTAGCAATGGAACCTGAGTCCTCTGGAAGAGCAGCCAGTGCTCTTAACTACTGGGAAACCTCTCCAGCCCCTTAAAAATCTTTTGAAAACTCATCCAAGGGATGAGATAAGCATTGTAGCACCATAGGCTCGTTCCAGAGCCACCATTTGTCATGTTTCTAAGTAGATACTGGAACTAAGCTGAAAAGGGTGGCCTCTGGGGTAACTGAACAGCTTACCATTCCCACTCCTGTTTTATAGAAAAGTCAGGCTATTTAATTCATAAACTGACAGCTCATGTGGATCCTTTCTTAAGCAACAGACAATTGCATCCCTCCATTCAGGTCCCAGATCACTCTGTTAGACTCATTAGAGTCTGGTCTCCTGTGAGCTGGCAAGCGAGATGGGAGCTCAGACAAACCCAGGAGACTTGCTTCAACCCACATTTCTGAAGGACATCAAAGGAAGTGTCTCCTCCTATATAAAACCATAAATTGACTCTCCAGAATCCACCCCCTAATTAACAAACCAGTAAAGCAACACACAAGAAATGAACTGACTAACATAAGGCCTCATGGCCAGAGAGAAGTAAAACTGGGCCTTGAACCCATGACCCCGACTCTTAATCCAGGGCCTTCCAGTGTTTATAACAGCATCCTGTGGGTATTTAAAATACTATCCCTGTGGAAAAATTATATTTCTCCTCCTTCTTCCCTCCCCCCTTCTTTTCTCTTCTTCTCTCCTTATTCCTCCTCCTTTTCTCAAGATAACTCTCACATACCCTAGCTGGCCTCAGACTCCCTATATAACTGAGGTTGATCGTGAACTCCTGAGTGCTGGGATTACAGCAATGCATCACCATTTCAACGTACGTGGTGCTAGGGATCAAACCTGGGCTTCGTGCATCCTAGGCATGAACTCAACCAACTGAGGTACATTCTCAGTAAGTGGTTTTATGACCCTTCCTGGTGTTTGCGCCAGTTGCTTTGAGATGTGCAATTCAAAACTATAATCCTGTAATAGTGACACCATTTTAAGCATTGCAGAAAGCAAGTCTTTATAAATACTTGTGTTTTTGTCATTAATTTCTTTACTGGGTGGGGGACACACACCATAGCAGGCACATAGAGGTCAAAGCACAGTTTTCAGGAGTCAGTTCTCTCCTTCCACCACGTGGATCTGGGGGATTGAACTCAGGTCATTAGACTTGGCAGCCAATGAGCTTACCTGCTGGCCCATTTTTTTTGGGGGGGGAGTCTTTTGTTGTTCTTTATGTTGTAAATGTTCTTAAAGCTCTAATGTCATTAGGGTCTGCAGTACTCAGTAGATTAACCATATGGATTTCTATGCTTTCTGTTCAGGACAGGAAGAGGGCCGAATAGTACATCAGAGCCACCAAGGCCACGTGTATGAAGGGATATTTCTCTTATAGCACTGAGGACCAGAACAGCCAGAGTAGCGTCTTGACTCTGGCTCTCTCCCATCTACTTCAGCATGTGTTTTAAGGCTCATGCCATATTACCTCAGCCATGAGCTATTTTTTTCCAAGGACTGCTGAAATAAATTGGGAAAAAAAAAAACAAAACAGCCCAGTGTTCCAAAGTGGACTCTCATGGGCTTTCAGTGCACACTGCATAAATAAAAGGTTTACTTTGCAGCTCAGGGAAGAGAAAATGTAAATAAAAGCCAGCTGCTCCTCTCCAGGAGCAGAGGACCTCTTTTACCCATGCCCCAGTAAATGTGTGGAGGACTCAGTTCTGGTGGCATTGGCTGCCAGACTTTGCCACACATTCGAATAACCTAAAGGTTATGTATTAAGAGGCTGATACTTGATTCCTTACCCCTAGATATGTGTTAATTTTCAGGGTTAATCAGTGGGCAACAAAGACTTAGAAGCACCGAGGAGGCTGTGTGAACATGCCTGAGGAACAGGAGGCTGAAGTACTGATCTGTCATTTTACTTTCTATCAGTTGAGAGGTGTCCTGTTATAATAGGTGAATAAAAGGAGGCCCGGGAGCTCAGCGGTTAAGAGCACTAGCTGCTCTTCCCAAGTATCCAGGTTCCATTCCCAGCACCTACGTGGCAGCTCATAACCATCATGTAATTCTAGTTTCAATTAATCCCATGCCCTCTTCTGGCCTCCAGGGGCACCAGGCCCATAGTGCATTTGCATACATGCAGAAAATACTCTCATACACGTAAAATAAAAATTAAAGCTGGGCGGTGGTGGCGACGCCTTTAATGAAGCTCTGGCAGTCTGGTCAACATGTAGACCAGTCTGACCTCAAATTCAAGAAGACCCTCTGCCCCTCTGCCCCTCAGCCCCTCTTCCCTCTCC